>OX103977.1:18708340-18903507 GCA_944470395.2 Schistosoma turkestanicum | reverse complement strand
ATAAATCCACTAAGATTGTCTGTGTAAGACTAATAACCTTGTATTACGGGGTTGTGAAGATTGTTAAGTTACACATTTTTGAAACCATGAATCGATTAATGTTAGACCACCATTAGAAACCTGGAAGCACTGAAAGACGGCCGTTTCGTCCTGGTATGGGACTATTCATCAGCAGTGAGCATCCCCGACTCCTGGTGGTCTAACATTGATCGATTCATGGTTTTAAAAATGTGTAACTTAACAATCTTCATAACCACGTAATGCAAATTACCTGTGCTCACTAGTAACTAGCTTCGTGAGGAATCTTCTCCGAGTTCTAGTGGGAAGACGTGACTAGTGAAGTTCAACCTGTTCCGGTGTAGACAGTAACTACCGAAGACTGTGTATGAGGTTGCGCAACTCCGTGAATCGACCAAGTTAGACATTAACAGCGTTAGATACCGGCTCAGTGGTCAGATGGTTAGGCGTTCGCGCATAATAACTTTGTGTTAATCAATCAAGAAATGACATTCCCTGTCCAAGTAGCTGAAATGATAGTGATATGACAATGAGCATCATTTAACATCTTTCGGTTGAAGATGCAGTTTCCAAACTCGCATACCCCATAGCCAACAATGAACAAGAACATAGAAGATAGTTAAATATCTATTTGATTAATTTCCAGACCATGTAACAGCATAAGAAACAATAATATCGAGATAACTATGCCGTATGTGAAAAGGAACCAAATAATAGGTCCATCATTAACTAACGACAATTCGAGGAACCTAAAACGAAGAACGCTAGCTTCTGCTTTAAACAAGAGCTTGCGACTATAATAAAATGAGAGCTCAATAATCCCAGTGTTCATTAATTATATAATGAAGCGAGAACAACGATTACTTAAACCGACACTTTAATCACGTTCACCTCATTCGAGCAGTTTCGTTCCATTGCCATCTGATTCACAGACAAATGATATACACTACGGCGTTGTGAAGATTGTTAAGTTACACATTTTTGAAACCATGAATCGATCAATGTTAGACCACCATTAGAAACCTGGAAGCACTGGACGGCCGTTTCGTCCTGGTATGGGACTCCTCCTCCGATGGTTAGGCGTTCGCACACAATACCGAAGGTCCCGGGTTCGAATCCTGCGAGGTGTAGGAGTCGTGGATGCGCATTGCTGAGGAGTCCCATACCAGGATGAAACGGCCGTCCAGTGCTTCCAGGTCTCTAATGGTGGTCTAACATTGATCGATTCACGGTTTCAAAAATGTGTAAATGATATACACGCCTTCAGCGTGTTCGCTCAAATATTTATGTGAACTAGAAGACTGGGAAATAATTAGGCAGCTGTAATTGACTGCCAGATAAAGTGTACACATATCATGATAATCTGCCCTTCTGATCCAGTTAACAAGCCATAAACTGAGACCTTGCCTTATTTCATTTTATTTCAATACATCATTGGTACATTGGTACAAAACGGTACTAAAATATTTACGCATCGTAGAAAGTCTTGAAATTTTTTGTGAGCTAGAATATGATTTGGGTGTCCAAATCGAAGTAGATGATTTTCTCAAGGGGTCACTTTCGGTCTAATCCATAAGGTAGTTGAGCACAGTCAGGAGATGAGATCTCATACTAGTCCCTGATCAACAATAGGTTAACACGCCATTTTTACACCCGGGATCATGTAGCCCACTACTTTGGAATCACAGTTTTCCAACTCCCGTAGGTGGATCCCTCGTACCCATCGTCGTGGTTTAGATGTCGAGTATTCTTTTCTTCCTCATAATTTTGTAAACAACACCTCGGCAGCTGGATGGCAGTGGATAGAACTTCCTTGAAAGTAACCATATACGTATAGCCATATGAAAGCATTTCCAGAGAGAGAGAGAGCGGACTCCTCAATCTCGGCCGTACCATGGAATTTAGGCGAGACCGAGATCTTGACTAAGTGCAATCAAAGTCCTCCATTAGAGTGGTCTGTACATAATTTTTCATTCACCTTTTGACTTTCAGATATCATTCGAGCGCCCATAAATTATATGTCCACAACAGACTGTCATACTACTTGGAGTTAAAATGATTCATAAATAGTACATACCATTAAAAGGTATCTTCGAAACCTCT
This sequence comes from Schistosoma turkestanicum, assembly GCA_944470395.2. Classification (NCBI taxonomy): domain Eukaryota; kingdom Metazoa; phylum Platyhelminthes; class Trematoda; order Strigeidida; family Schistosomatidae; genus Schistosoma; species Schistosoma turkestanicum. The sequence continues at coordinate 18,901,386 of OX103977.1, read as the reverse complement.
TCAAATCAAGAGTACATTGCAGATAACAACTCACTTAGAATATTGTGGTGCCTCCACATATATTTCAGTTTGCTTACATCTAACTTGGTTGAGCCCTTTCGATTAATTTATTTAACCAAGCCATTGGCGTAGCAACAACTTATATGTACCATCCGTTCTTATTACTATCTGGTTTGTCTGAGCTCACATGACGTGTCCCACTTGTCATTTAACCTCGTCAACTATTCGTCGCTTTTATTCATGTGTGCATGTCTATCTCGTTGGCCACATGTCTATCTTACATTTGTCTGACTATATTATCTTAGTCACGCTCTATCTCTTTGGGTTGGCTCACTAGCCTTCTCCACATCGCTTCATACGATTGGCTTCAGTCGCTCGTTCGCTCGCCAGTGTACACAATAATGTAACGGTTTCAAAATGACTAGTTTCACTTACTTCAGCTATCAGAGCTTGTTCACGGAGAGCAGAAGCACTTGCACTTTCAGTAATTGGTTCCAGAACTTTTGATTTTTGATTTGAAAGTACCAGTTTATTACGAAGTGATTCACATTCATGTTCTAATATTGCTTTATTTTTCAACGAATCATCCAGTTGTTGCTTTAATTGTCTCTGAAAAAATGGGAAAAAAAGAAAACTTAATGTTTGATTGATCACCACTACGCTGTCTACATCATTGAATATAGATGAAATAATGGTACACTGCATTAGATTTGCACTGATATATTAACAACTACTACTTGAATGTTTAATAGTTGCTTTCTAGATAACCAGACTGCGCCTAAGCTTCAGTTCAAAAGTGAAGAATGAGTGCGATATATAAAAATATCAGCTTTCTGGTCATTAGTTCATTATAATGTAGAGAAGATAAATTATTATGAGTTAGGTTAGCAGCCGTTGATCATTGTAATCTTTTACAATGTTAATATTTCTAAGAAATTGAATTAACACCCTAATCTGTCTTTTTCCTAAAAGTCTTTATGATATATTCTGATTGGATAAAATGCTACTGCCATTTTGCTTCAATCTTAAGGCTAATTTGGGTTTTTATCAGGAGATCCGTATAACTAAAAAGTAACTTCAGCTAAAATCAACTGATATTTTATCAGATAAATCCTTAAAAACCGCAAAAAAACAGGAGAACGGACCTTCATTCAACAATTAAATTGTCTCTATTATTGAACGAACATGTCTAACATAATAATTGTTGTACAGCTAACATGAATAATTGCAAATTGAAACAGCTACAATTTCAGTGATATCATTGAACCAACGAAAAAAAGTGTCTTGACGACTAACAAACAGAATGATTTATAAACAGTTATCAGCACATAAATCCGATTGATCACCAGAGTATTTGAAGAAATTTCAAACAAACTCGCTTTATATTTCAAATTAATTAAATGATTTTTAAAGTCAGACAACCGCTAGACGACCAATCTTAAGACGGATGTAAGTAAGGGTCATGTATACTAAGTGAATTGCCTACTTGTCTAAGGTTAATCTCTAACTTCTCAGAAAGTTTGATAGCCTATAGATATGCAAATTGATTGAAGTTAGACATGTACACCATGGAACACTGTTTCAGTGGTCTAGAAGTTGATCGTTAACTTGCGAGGCCAAAGGTCCTGGATTCCATTTCTGATTGCGGAGTCGTGAATACACATTTATGATGAATTCCATAGTAAAACCAAACATGTGGCATCAAAATTTTAGTTCAATTTTCTAAAGATGCTCTATTAACGAATTTGTTATAATCATTTGGAAATCAATTAAAGTGGAATATCATAGTTCTTATAATATCACAGCTGTAGCAGAAATCAAGATAGCTGGTTGAGAATCAGACAAAAAAACAAATTTTCGATATAAAAGACGATTTAATAGATACCAGTTTGAAACTGGATTTTCCATGTGACACGTGCATATTTATTCAGTTAGTTAGACACTTAAATGTATAATATTTAACTATCTATCTATCTAACTATTAACCTATCTTTACGAGTCCGTACCGTCCCGTTTAGTCGGACAGTGCATAAGCGACTGTCTACCGGGATCCAGCCTAAGAGAGCTTGTTCTGCCCGACAACTTAATAGTATACCTACGCCGGCGAGGCCACGGGAAGCACCATCAGGGCTACCTGAAACACCATCTGTAAACCGCGCGGTTTCTCTATCTGAAATCAAATTGATGATTTTACTCGGATCTTGTATGCGCGTATAGGAGACGCAACATACATCGATCGCTCGGGATTCCAGAGTTCTAGCTAATGAAGTTTGTTGACCGATTCGGCACAAGGTTAAAAGCTTCAGTATGGCATTTAGTACGGGGTTTCAAGAGACCATAAATAGTGTTTCGTGAGCTCATACCGTTCGTTTCAGCGGTGCGAGGTGACAAACAATCGAAGGAAGAGTCGCTTAAGGAGATAAGAGAGTTATTAGGAGGTGTAGAAAGGATTTGATTGAGACCGATTTGATCTCGTGTGTTTTTATGTGTATGAAGGCTGCTGTTACTTCCCGGATGTACACACCGTGGGAGTGTTCTGGTTTTCAGAAGGGGCATCGGCATCATGACTTCCTCAGGAACTCGTCTTTCATCATGAAACTTCATAATTCTTCTAAATGAAGATTTTCTAACTCCCAGATTAGAGTTTATATGGTTCGAATTTTTTTTCTTGTTACCGTTTTTTTAGTGAGTTCATTTTTTCCGGAATGGGGTCGCCAACCCCAATCCTAACCCGCCTCCTTTATTCGAGCTTGGGACCGGAGGTAGCTCCGAAGGGTCTACAAGGCGGAGTTATTGGCCACATCACGTAGGCACAAAATAAATCAAATGTCATGATTAACAAACAAATAGAAATAATATAGCAGCAATGATAACGAGAAAGATTGGCTATTGAGAATACGATTCGAAAAGGCAGAATGGAAAAGTATATATGAAGGAATAATGAAATCAACGATCTAGTTGCAGGTAAAGAGTGAATACATCTATGTCATTGTAATCGATTTTGAGTTTATGGAATCAGTCTCTCAGTTAAGACTGCAAATTATTAATTTTCTACTACAGAGTACATCAACTCAAATATTGGCGAAAATTTACAGCTTCAAATACCCACTACTCATCATTAGTATATTATTAGTCAATAAGCTAAACTTTATTGAACGAAATTAAGAAGTTAAAATATTTACGTTGGAAATCTCACCATTTCACTATCTCGATTATTTGTATAATCTTGTTCTAATTGAAATTTCTCTGACCTTAAACTATTCATTGATGCTAACATTTCATTAAGTCGTGATTCAGCTGATGATGCCTTTTGTTTGTACATTGTTAATTCATTACTCTTATCAAGTAATTGTTTGTCCAATTTAACACAGTTTGCTTTCAATTCATCCAATTGGTTATTTAATGCACTGACTCTTTCTTCTGATTGGTTACGTTGCTCAGTTAATGACCTTACTTGCGATTGGACAGCATTTAAAGCTGATTTCAGAACCTGAAATTGAAATATTTTCAAACAAATATTAATAGTCACTTGATATTGTTCATTAATAATTTCAGTTGGATATTGGTACACAGATACTGCATGATTGTTTGAAACGAACTATCATCTTAGGACTGAGAGTTTTATCAATGGAAATGAGTATCAGAAAAACTATTTGTCTCCTAAGGTTCAAGGTTATCACGATGATTAAATTCTGACCATTATTATTGTTCTGCATAAATAAAATCAGGGACTGATGATAGCCAGACCACGAGTGAAAACCAACAAGCACTGGACAGATGTCTCATCCTAGTATGTAACTTCTCAAAAGTACGCATCAGTGTCCTAGAGGTTAGGCATTCTCGAGCGAGTTACGAGGTCCTGGGGTTCGATTCCCTATGGTCGAGTCATAGATGTGTACTTAGAAGAAGCTGCATATTAGAACGAGATAGCTGTCCGCTGCTTGTTGGTTTTCAACTGTAGTTTAGTTAAAGTCTATTAGCGATTCGAGATATGACATTATACCACGGAACATAATTTGTGATACTCATCAAGTAATTTCTAACGGATCAATGTTAATACCACACTGAAGGGATTCATTAACAATCAGACGTAAAAACAATTGAAGATAACTAGCCTATTTTATTTGTGAATTTCATATTGTTTATCTAAATCAAGGTAAACAAATACTTAGTTATGTATAGATTACTTTCCAGCACATACTACTGATTTTTGTGAGTAGTCTAACACCGATCGATTATTAACATTATTTAGTTGGCTTGTAAGACCTTGATCTATTAGCTAAATCAATTGAGTTCCAATTAATTAGCCGAGATTAGGAATCGCATTATGTCCATATCATTTAGAACAAATGAGTTGTTTTGCAATCATACACACTGTACAAATGATAGACGACCAGTACATTATTAGTTATCAGGTAAACAAACTATACAATTCTTGTTTAAACGTGTTAATCCTGTATTTACACAAATGAATGAAAGACTTCCATTCCAATCGTGAACATCAATATATCCATAATAATTCATATTTTGTTGTTACGATACAAGATAAGTGAGAAATGCAAATATATAAATTCTGCTGGGAACCAGTGCATCATTATAGCTGCTAAGGTGTTAAGGATATTCATCCAATATCATAAGAGAATTATTGATCTATTCCTATTAGTTGATTCCTACTGGTCAGTTTTATGGTCGTCCTAGATATCAATGTCACGTGCTCCAATGTTGTTTCGTATTGGTCGTCCAGATTATCAATGTCACTTCAAATGATGCTTCCTATTGGTCGTCTTAACTGTCAATGTCACAGAATTCGATGCTGTTTCCTATTCGACCAAAGTGTATAAATACGCATTATGTGTAACGTTTTATGACCAGGACCCGTTCTCGGATCCCTAGTCCGTGGTCCTGATTCTCTTCTGGATTCGGAACTCGTACTTCTGGATGCTTGTAGAATACAGGTTCTACTTCATATCAAGTCTTCTTATTTTTACTCAATATGGGGGTTGAGATAATCGGATTTGAGTAGCATGCCGCGTCTCTATGTCGTTTTCTCTATCGTTAGTCGGAAATGATCCATTTGTGTATTCCGTGATATGACATGATATAATGGTCCAATTATCCAATACATAGATTATATACCTATTCTGTTATTCAGTCTAGTGTTTAGTGTACCAAGCTGTAGTAATTATAACTATGCACTCTAACAATAAAAAACACAATATTTTTTGCGTTTTTTATCAAATGAATATGAATATAGTTGGTAGAAATTGGGATAGTGCATTGGCGTTGGAGATTACATAAATCAGATATCAACAACCCTATTTTTATAGATCGAAAAGTCATATTATGGCATTTATATAGGAAATAATCTGTTGTCTCAAAGCTGACAAACTATGCCAGCATATCACTGTTATACTTTTTGTGGAGAGTGAGGAAATGGAAAGGAAATTAGTAGGTCTGAAGATGAATTTCAATAATTTCTGGGTTAAGAGCCTCATACTGATCTCTATTTGCCAATTTCTGTCGGTTAGATGGTTATCTATTTGTTTATCGATCATAAATTAAAACTAACCGAAGAATGAAAAGACTTGTTCTGAATCAATAACGATAGAATTTGACAGATGATTTGACTATGTGTTCGTTAATTTTAAGCTATTCAAGGATAAACGTTTACTAAATATAACTACTACTAGTGAGAGCTATTAGTTTTACGACCATCTAGAGAGAAACATTTTGAACTTTGGTGGTACTAGACGATTGAAATCAGTAAGAAAAAGTTCTGTACCTGACTAATTGTGACAGTTTGCATATGTCCTTGTAATTTTTGACAAACTGACACTTTACATTAGACTGAACCTGGATCACTCAATTACAGTTGGTATATGATTGAGTTGTTTGGAAAACAACACACAAGGGTAATCCGCTGAGTTTGTGCTAAACTTACTGCGCTTAGAATTGTGTTCATCAGTAACATTTGCACATTTATTTCATGATGAAATGCTTATCCGAATCCCGTAACACGTGATGCAGTATATTAATGTTCAATGAAAAATGATGATTATATAATATTCTCTTACTTACGTACTTACGCATGTTACCCCCAATCGAGCATAGTCCGCCCACCAGTTTTCTTCAACCAATTCTGTCCTCGGCTTCCCTCTCCAGTTCTGTCCAATGTTTGTTCATTCTTCTCATATCTTTCTCTATTTCTGGGCGTAATGTGTTCATTAACCTTTTTCTTTTCCTTTTGCCTTGAGGGTTCCACGTCAGGACTTGTCTTGTGACGCAGTCAGGTGCTTTTCGTAGTGTGTCCTATCCACTTCCACCGCTTCTTCCTGACTTCCAGCTCCACTGGAATTTGGTTTGTTCTCTCCCACAGTAAGTTGTTGCTGATGGTGTCTGGCCAACGAATACGAAGTATTTTGCGTAGACAACTGTTCATAAATACTTGTATCTTGTGGATGATGGCTTTGGTAGTTCTCCATGTTTCCGCTCCATACATTAGAACTGTCTTCACATTTGTATTGAAAATCCTGATTTTGGTTTTGGTTGAAAGTTGTTTGGAGTTCCAGATATTTTTCAACTGTAGAAATACAGCCCTTGCTTTGCCGATCCGCACCCTCACATCTGCATCGGATCCACCTTGGTTGTCGATGATGCTGCCCAGATATGTAAAGGTGTTAACGTCCTCCAAGGCATCTCCATAATATTCTCTAGCAAACAAATTTCAGTACACATTAATTTATCGAATGAAGTCAATTTGACCCTAAGCAGCATTTAAGCCATCTGAATTGTTATTGGTAAAAGCTAATGTGGCTTGTCAGTTTAAAAATAGAAAACTAACCTCAATCTGTTCCAATAAATTTTTTCTTTCTTTCTCCAACGACTGTTGCTTTTTATCGAAATTGTCAACTTGTACAGATTTGTTTTCATGAACTATTACGACAACAGGTGGAATGGTTCGTGTTGGTGGGATCAAGTCCACTGAGGAATTCCTTGAAATAACAATATCTGGTAATTCATGATTTAGCAATTCGTATTTGTCTTCAAGTTCTTTAAACTTCTCTTGTAGACTTTTCATATCTGATAAATTTCGTTGTAAGGCCGCTTCTAATTCTGCAATTCTATCACGAAGTGGATTCTAAAAATAATATTCACTACTTATCAAAACGATTGGAAAACTATTCAACAATTTTTAATTTTTATATTGAAAATTTTAAATTAGAAATAGCGATTTTCATAGATGACGTCACAGAATGATCTTAGACAATCATCACTGAAAACCTTGGATGATTAAGCGGGTGTTACTCTTCAGTACGGTACCCATAGCCATGGGTATTCACAATCCTGTGTGCGTGTGTGTAGGGGGGAGTTTGAGTGAGAACCATCGAGTAAGATGGTGTGTGCCAAACCTATCAGACCCTACATCTACTGGTTCACATGTCTAACTTCAATTAATTTGGCACATTGAAGGACCACCTTTTAATATGTTGGTGTGCAAATGTCTCAGATTTGACACAATTGGAATCCACTGGTTTTGATATAAGTGTATTAAAAAAAGACATATGAAAGAACAAGAAAGGAAGCTAGCCACTCAGATCAGTTAGTAATTAACAAACATAACGAAGATCGATCCAATTTACCAACCAAACAAAAAGTCATGAACAAATATAGGAGCTAGAATTGGATCAATGGGAGATTCAGTCAAAAACAAGGACTTATAATGATGATAGGTTGAAAAGATTAACAATGACCAATCGAAATTAAGATCATGAGGACAGACTGACAGCCACATGTAGAAAAGTTTGTGTTGATGTTGTTCAGAAGAATAGTGACAACTCCAAGATCGCACTGTCCAGCTCAGAGAACTAAATTTTACCCAAAAGCTGATTTGTCCAACTATAGTCAGTCAGTCAGTTGCAACGTAGAACTTCGTACGTATGTACATAAGTTCATGTTGCCATACCACATTATTAGCACAGAGACGCAAATGTCAAATCAAATCCCAAGTGATAGACATAGTAGAGGTAATAATGGTAATGAAGAAGACCAGGGTTTGAAGATATTATTCAAGAAATATAATTCAGTGAGATAAGGTTAGAAAGACAAAGGTAGAGGTGCTGACGAATCCAGAAGATTAGGATTTGAGAGAGCTCAAAGAATGGATGCACTTTCGCCATTGCAAACGATTTTGAGCCATGTCACCCAGAGTCTCTAACCATTGGTGAGTTTCGTCTCGCGGACCCCAACCAGGTAGTCTACATCTACCAACATGACTCAATCCACTTGTCAGTGACTTCATGGATTTCTGCCATGTTTTGGTCTGGCCGCCCCTAACTTTCTTCCAACCTACTCCTACACCACAAAACATAGTTTGCCGCGGCAGTCGGTGGTTAGGCATTCGTAACACATGTCCCAACCACCTCAACTGATGAAGTTTCATTACTTCATCGATTGATCTGCCATCCTTACCTAGTACTCGTTTCCTAACGACAGCATTGCTTACTCGGTTGTCCCACGGTATACGAGCAATGCTTCTCAGACATATATGATCGAATACTAGTAACCTACGAACATCTTCTACTCTTAACGGCCATGTTTCGCATCCGTATAGTAGGACGGAGCGAACTGCTGCACAGTACACTCATCCTTTGGTTAGCGAACGAATATCTCGCCTACGCCATAAGTGACGCAGGTTGGCAAAAGTCAATCGAGCTTTCTGTATCTGCGCTGAGATTTCGTCAGTCACCAGGCCATCGGCACTGATGAGACTCCCCAGATAAGTGAAGTGATCAACACGCTCGACTACTTCACTCCCTATCACTAGTTCAGGTTCCGATGGAACCCAGTCTTAAAGTAACATTTTGCATTTCGAGGGGGAAAACCGCATCCCTTACATGGTTGTATTGTTGCTTATGGTAGTCAGAAGACTCTGCATTTTGTCAGCGTCTTCACCAAATAGAACTATGAAGACGCTGACGAAATGCAGAGTCCAACTATAGTATTGAAGAATGACAAAAGAATGATCACTATTTTAATATGATACGAATGAATGCTAGTGATAATTTAATGCTAAAATAAAAATAACCTGATTAGTAGATTTAAACTACATTGAATGTGAAGCAGCTACCTATCAATGGACACAGAAATCTGGTTATATAAGTCAGATTAGTTTATTCATTAGTTAGATGCATACTCGGTAGTGTAAAGAATGAATATTCACCGTGAAACTTAAAAGCTCCATTTTCGATTCATATTGGAAGGCATCTCATACTAGGACAAAATAGCTGAATAGTGCTTCACGATTTTTCATGGTTGTCGAAGATTCAGTCAGTCAGTAATCAGCTTCAACAATATCCAAAAACTCAGTTTGTGAATTTCTCATACATACTGATCTACTTCATTGTTCAGTTAGTTATCTTTAGTTATCTTTATCAAGGTTGAATTTTATCCTTTTATTTACGTTCTATTCGATAGATCAAAAGAATACACGAAATTGCACTAACTATACTGACCAGTGACACGAATTAAATACACTATACCTAACAGGATGATGAAAAGTTTGTAATTAAACATGAAGGCCAACGAATTACTCGTTCACTGTTATTCATCAATGTTTTCAGCATCTAAAAAATAATATCTGCGGTCATTGAAAAATAAACTAGATCGTGGTGGTGTTTTGTTCTCTGAGCTGGTTGTTTTGATTGTGGAGCTTTCATTGTTCTTCTTTTGAACAACAACATCAGCAGCACAAACTTCAGATAGAAGTGAAGCATTCGAATTTCTCCACGTTTGACCTGTAGCTAGCTAGTTCTGTTAACCTCGATCTTGATTGGTTGCTGTTGTCTTTTGATCTGTTGTTGTTTGCAACTTTGTTTTGATTGCACCCCCCTTTTGATCTGTTTCTTGATCCTATGTCACCTATGATTTTCCTGATTTGTTGATTAATTGGGTTAATGTCGATGTGTTTGTTGATTGCTAATTGACCTGAGTGCCAAGCTTCTAAAAATTCTCTAGTGTTCTTTGTCCTCCCCCTACCCAGTATTTCCACGTTGTTCCAATCAAATGTGTGTCCATAATTGTCCGTGTGTATTGATATAAGCGAAGCGTTGTCGTGGTGTTCGACTGCTAATTGTTGTTGACGTAAACGGAGCTGAAGAGGTCGTCCACTTTGTCCTATGTAGTGTTTTTCACAATTTGAGCAATTTATTTTGTAGATGATATTTGGTTTTTCTTCTTTTGTCATTTTGTCCTTTGGTCTACATAGGATTGATCAAATAATTTAGAAGCAGTTTTCCACATTTAACTAGCCATATTGATTATCAACGTATACAATTTTGAACTATTCTACAAAGTCTATGCAAAGTCTCTCTCAAGTGAGTCAAACTAGTGTTATGTTCAAGGTCTGCCTGAAAGTATCAACACTTTCACAGTTCCATTAACAAACTTGACTAATAAATAACTAACTTGAACTGGAATTTCAACAGGTTGTTTCTTTGCATTGACCAAACCATTTAAAACAGAGATTGTATTAGCCAATTGTGTTCGACATGAACCACGAATGTGTTCAATTGACTTGGCATAGGATTGAGATAAATTATCTATACGTGCTTTCAGAATTTCATAAATTTTTAAAATAAACTCTTCAATCATTATTTTCATGTGATAATCTGTGGCATTTTTTAGTTGATCAATTTGTTTTGGGTAATCATTGATCATGGGTATTAAATTGGATAATTTATTTTTCAGATTGTTTAAATCAAACATTTCAGAAATTTCCGTCTACAGTAATTGAAAAAAAGGAGGAGAATTTAAATAGCATTAATTGTGACTAATTAACTTTAGAATCGTAGATGAGATAATTGTGTAGAAATAATGCGGAAAAAATAATCATAAATAATCTTTGGGGTTATTAATCGAAGAACAGGGAACATATAGGACATCAGTTTCTTCCTAATATGGGACACTGCAGTGATGCATATTCATGGTTCCAACAGTCATCCAACCTAACATTTCGGAGTTTCACAGTGAACGTTTTAAAATTGAATAACTGAACTGGTTCACACGTTTCATATTGTCATGACAAATATCACGCATCCAATTCCCAATCACAATCCTAATTTTAATTAAGTCTGTTAATTTACCCTAAAAACTTGATGTTTCTGACTTTGTCAATGACGTGCCTAACCAACACATATGACTTTGAGACGGTAGGCAGGAAGGAACCCATCATTCGCGAAATGCTACCAGAAGTAGCGGCCAGCCTCTGCTATATTTATATGCCAATAGTTAGTTTACACAAACGGAAAGATAAAACCGCATCATAACACAAAATGAAGAATAACAAGTGTACATCAACAACAACAACCCAAGTGTGGTTGTGAACAGGAGAGATTGTAAACAACAGATTAGGAACAAATCAAGATTAGTAAATCGTGAAACCAAATATATAATGTGTCAGCCGAAAGCAGATGATAAGTGAAAGAATATATACGATAGTATGCAGCCAATGTTCATTGCATTTGGTAGGTGAATGATGTAGAGTTACAGTTGACAACTTCTACTAGCTTCACTCATATTATTTCTTATCGTTTGTTGCCTTTGTAAATCAAGCATAGAACGGACAGTCGGCTAATATCCAGTCACTTTGTGCAGAGGGCTGAAATAAAATAAATCGATGAATTTTGGACAAGAATGATATGTTTTCCTATCCACAAGCACTAAAGCTGGAAACTGATCACTGCTCTCTTTCAAAGGGACTGGATGATTTTTCACTCAAGTAAAACTGCCTAATGAAATCTGTCAAAAAATTTATTGTAGCAAACTATTCAAAAATTATAGCCGTCAGATACTGACTGATGATAACGTACACTAACACCTGTTATCCCCGATGGAGCATAGGCCGCCAACCAGCATTCCAAAACCTTCTCTATCCTCAGCCTTCCTTTCAAGTTATGTCCAATCGACGTTCATTATTCTCATGTCTGTCTCCGTTTCTCCGCATAATGTGTTCCTTAGTCTTCCCCACTTCTGTTGGGCTTGGGAATTCAGGGTGAGGGCTCGTCTTGTGACGCAGTTGGATGCTTTCGTCATTGTGTGTCTTATCCACTTCCAGCGCTTCTTCCTCCGTTGGAATCTGGTTTGTTCTAGAACATAGTAGGTTGTTGCTGATAGTGTCTAGCCAACGAATCCAAGGCATTTTGCGTAAACAACCGTTAATGAGCACTTGTATCCTCCGGATGATGGATTTCCTAGTTCACCAAGTTCTTGTCCCATACAGTAGAACTGTCTTGTTATTTGTATTGAAAATTGTGACTTTGGTGTTGTTTGTAGAAATGCTGCCCTTGCTTTGTCGATCCGAGCTTTCATTGCATTAGATCCGGCAAGCTCATCAATGATGCTGCTCAGATATTTAAAGGTTTTCACATCTTCCATAGCTTCAGCGTCAAGTGTGATTTGGTTTGTGCATATTGAGTTGTATCGGCGGATCTTGCTTTCCTTTGGCGTAGATTGCGACTTACTAATGCTATTCTGGTCATCTTCGCCTACATTTGTTGTGTGTATGGTAGAAGAGCCAAATCATCCGTGAAGTTCAGATTGTCCAGTGCATCTTGACAGTCCACTGTATCCCGTACTTCACACCAGGTGTTGATGCCTTCCTAATCCAGTCGATCACCAGGAGAAAGAGGAAGGGCGAGAATAAGTAGCCTTGCCTGATGCTAGTTTCCACTTAGAACGATTCTGTGAGGTGTCCTCCATACACGATTTTGCAGTTTAATCCATCTCGAAATTGGGAATCCTTCATTCTGTTTAACAACACCCTGTTGAATACTTTTCCTGGTATTGAGAGGAGAGTGATGCCTCCGTTTGTCCTCACACTTACTGAGATTGCCTTTCTTTGGTATTTTTATCAGATGTCCTGCTTTCCAGTGTGTTGGTACTTGTTGTTCATCCCAAGTGTTGCTGAAGAGAATGTGGCGAAACTTTGCAGTTACTGATACGTATTACTTTCAGTGCTTCTGCTAGAATGTTGATGGCCATACTGATCTCTTCATTTGTTGATGGGTCAACATTAATTGGGAGGTCTGTAGGTGCTGCCTTGACGTTAGGCGGATTCAGTCTGACCGGCTGATTCAAGAGTTTTTCAGAGTGGTCTACTTACTTCTTTCGCTGCTCTACAATATTGGGGGTTATTTTGGCTTCCTTGCTTTTCACTAGTTGTTCTGGTTTACGATAATTTTCGACGAGCTTCTTTGTTACATCGTACAATTGACTCATGTTCCCTTCTCTTGCAGCTTTTTCAACCATCATTGCTATTGCGGTGCGCGCTACTTATAAGTAGTATATGACGTGAGTGTAAACGTAATGTCTGGCAGCAGAAGATGGGGGAAGATCAAGAAAGGAAGAGTGGGAACACAATGGAATTTTTATGAAACGCGTGAATAAGTGAAATGTCAGACAATGGATTGATGATTGATTGAAGATTTGCAAAGTAACGGTTACGATATGGTCTTCCTATTTTACTGAGTAACTCTGAAATTTTTGTTAAATACAATTCGGTTGACCTCACCTGTGTTCGCCTTTACTACACTATATCTTCCAGATATTTACGTTTGTCGGCTCTGATGCTCCTCTTCACTTGATTGTTTGCTTCTCTGCACTCAGCAAGTGCCTTGGCTTTCTCTGCCCTTGTTCGGCTTATACTGATTCCTGTGTAAGAACAATGATCCTAATAATTCTAACTGAAAAATCGTGCTCACCAGTGACTAGCCTCATAAGGAAATTATCGAAGTTTTAATGAGAAGACGTGACCAGTGGAGTTCAGCCCCGTTGACTGCAGACAGTAACTAACAAAGATAAACGCGTGAGGTCGCGCAAAATCCTTAGATTAATCAGCAGAATTAGACATTAATACCGTTGGATGCCGGCTCAGTGGACCAAAGGTTAGGCATTCACGCAAGACCAAAAGTCTTGGTTTCGAATACTGCGAGTGGTGGATGTGCACTGCTGATGAGTCCGATATCAGGCCATCCAAAGCCTCCAGGTCTCTGACGGCATTCTACTGATTTCTATGTGATACTGACTGCTGTCTTCTTGTTCCTCCTTTATTGATAGATTCAATGTATCAACAGTCATCCATTCCTTGTGATGGTACTTCTTGGTTACAAAAAGCTCCTGATATGTTGAATTGATTGTCTCCTTGATCCCTTTCCAGTTGTTCTCGATGGTAGTTTCCTTTCGATTGAGTAAATAGTAAAAAGCCCGGAATCCATTGCTGAGGGTTATCTTGAATTCGTTGAGTTAGTCAGTATCACGAAGAAAGGCGTTATTAAAATTCTTGATGTTGTCGCCCCGTTTACCAGTGCTTGCTTCTTGAGTTTCAGTTTCATTTTGACGACCAGCAAGTGGTGAATCTGAGGCTAGGTCAGCTCCCCTCTCGGATCTCAACTCCTTTATAAACCTTCTGAACTTTTTATTCACGCAGATATGGTCAGTTCGGCTTTGTGTGGTTTCATCCGGTGAAATCCAAGTGGCTTTTGCTCCTTCTTCGTTCCTTCCAATCCATGTCGCCCCATGATGTCTGTTTGGACAGCACCAGTGCAACTCCTTGTGTATGTGGAGCATTTTCTTCTTCATGATCAGAGTATAACAGCAACTCTCTTGAAGCTAGTCTTAGTTGTCCGATGCGTTTCACTGATTCCAAGCACTTCCACGTTGTATCTTTTCATCTCTGCAGTTGCTCTGGTTGTCAGAGGGGTATCAACCTAGTGAATTCCGAAGGAACTCGACTCTCATCATGAGACTTCAAAGGTCTTTTAAACGAAGACCTTCTAACTTCCAGGGCAGAGTTTAAATGGTTCGAATTAATTTTTTCTGGTTAGCGTTTTATTTAGCGAGTTAGTTTTCTACGAGATGGGGTCTCTAACTCCATACTTAATCCTCCTCCCTTAGACGGGCTTGTGACCAGCAGTGGTCCCAGAGGGGCCTCAGGCGGAGTTGACAATATTGGATAATATTTTGCTTGTAACGAACGGAATAGGTATACTGACAAACTGCCACCGTAACCACTTCACGTAAACTAATATCATTCTCTGATGAACCAAAATAAAGAATACCGAAAGAAAACGCTTCGAAAAAAAATAATCAACACTTAGGAGTCAGCCAGTAGCGTCAAAAGTTAGAAGATAAATAGCGGTTAGAAAACTAAGTAGGAGGCAAGTAGTATCCAGAGGCTTTAAATGCATAGTAAGATTTGATTAACAAGTAAACGTAATTATTAGAATCTATTCAAAACAATTCAATCTAGGCTGTATGTACACATATTTAGAGCATTTTATACAAATTCATGAAAACAGAATCTGTAACTGTGATTCACGAAAAAGGCTTGTAACTATGTGTTATAATGCTGCTACGTAGCTATTCAAATCCTACCGACGTCCAAATTCAAATATTTCAATACGACCCAAAAACAATTCCCAATCTCCTATATATCAGAACACAACGCCGTTAGATGAAGTGATTTAATGAGTCGAGTACAGTAGAAAGGAAGGCAGGAAGGAACGGAATACAAAGCTTTACAGATACTGCGTATTTATACATTAAGGTCGAATAGGAAAGAGTATGGAAGTCTGTGACATTGACAGTTAAGACGACCAATAGGAAACAATATTAGAAATGACATTGACAGTCCGGATGACCAATCAGAGACAACATTAAAGTATTTGACTTTGACAGTTAAAACGACCATACATTTGACCAATAGGATTATACTTCCAAAAATAGTACTCTTAGGATGATTGGTGAATATCCTAACACTATGACAGTGCATTTTGTCTTGGTTGGATAGTTTGTCTGTAAATCTTGCATTATTTGTCTTAACAAAATTATCAGGTATTGATTTTTTGTAGATTAAATAATTTTATAAAATTTAACAATTAGAAAATTCAAGTTCAGTTATATATGTGTTGAGAATCGTCACAGAATATCCACTTTGTCTATTAGTGATTTGTTTGTTCCGAAGGTAATTTGCATCCCCTATGAATGAAAACTAGTGGAGAGACGGGGAGTATTTGGCATTGTTTTCTAATTTTAGGACGCATTAACGTAGTACCCTGATGATGACCCACAAGAAAATACAATTAAGAAGACATTTAAGTTGCACAGAGTACAATAAAACTGAACTGAAAAACAAGAAGTGACACTGACACGATCAGTCGATTGTTAATACTAAGTGAGAATATTGTACCATACGGTCAGCGATAATTGTTATATTGTTGACTAAGTTTCAGCATTTAAAGTAAAAACTTTCACAACTTAAGTGATTTATCCGAATCTTTTCAGTGGAATTTTATCAACTAGAGAACTATTCAAAACAAGAACTGTATTGAAAATCTATTTCACCCTGTGGTGTGTGCTACTTATACGAACGATATAAGTAGTATAAGAATGGACGTGAAAGAAGATGTCTTACGGTCAGAAGAGGAAAACGGAAAGCAAATAGAGCAAAAGCCAGAAAGATTTAGGGCACCGACAGGAAGTAAAGGAAGCAACAGCAGGAATGGAGGAAGGCTGGAGCGTTGGAAGTCAGGACTCAAAGATGGTGTGCAAATGGAGTATTCAATGTAATGTTATCGTTTTTAATTGACTAAGAGTGTAAATTTGCCAAATACAATCTATTGAGCCTGCCTCAGTCTTCTCAACCCTAGATTACTCTATCTCCTTAACGGTATATGCACCATGACACTGAGAAAGGCACCAAACAAGACCTTTAGTAATTACCTAGATTATATGAAATCAATGTGTGAAAAACATATATAAAACCTCTGATGTTGAAACAAAGCAAATATTGTGAAAGATGTAATTTTTAAGAATTGTTTCAAGGATTATTCATATTATCATTGAAAATATTTTTTTACTATAAAAACTATCAAACAACTGGATTATTTCAATTTTATATTTGACTTGTACAGGAAACTTTAGTTGGATTCACTAATTGTGACTAGTAGAAGGTGCATTGTTCCTTAACGAATACTAAATCATTATTCGTCCTTTGTTCATTAATCCTCTACCACTAAACAATTGATTAGGCATAAACTTTAAATTTCCTGTTTAGTGTGCTGTGGTTCGACAGCTCGTGTACATAAACATATGGGTACTTGACTCAGATTGAAATATCGCATTGGACACTGAGTTGGAACGAGCGCGAAGACCAACAAGAATAAAAGTCTCGGGTTGGTGTTTGTAGAATTCTGCGATCGATAAAGTAGGTCACAGTGCCTAAAGGCTTTATAGACCAACTTAACCAATAAACGAAAACAATTATCATCCGGTACATGAATAATTCACTCTATCAATAATCAGGGGGATAAAACAAGAAATGAAATTTATTTCTCTGGAAATAAGGGTTAAATTGTCTTTTTATACTTTCCATTTACAGAAAATGCACTAATACAAAATTGAATACACTAAAAAAAAAATTATCTAATCTCACCTGTGAATACTGATTTACGAAAAGTTTCATATCATGATGATATTTACTGATTGTTAAATGATAAAGTTCATTTGGAATTAGATTTGGTTCATTTGGAATTGGTAATTCAGGTGGTTTAGGTAAAATGTCAGCTAACAAATGATAATCAATAAAAAGCGAATCTCGCTTCTTATTGTTTAATAGTAAATGTTTTAATGCATCTGGTCTATTGTTAGTAGAAGCCATATTAGTGTTGTTTACATGCCTCTTCTGTAAAAAGGAAAACTTGAGTATGGATAAATTTGTTCAATCGAAATAATCTAGTTAGTTAGCATAGAATAAATTCTTCACACAAAAATATAAAAGTTGGCAAACTTTTCAAATCACTACTTAATTAAATATTGACAGAAGATATCATGCCTTGAATTGGATTATTATCTATTGAGAGCTGGTCAGATAAAAATCAATACATACACCAATAGGCATTTAAATCACATTAGTTCAACAAATGTCAACTAGAAATTACATATATATTTGCTGACAATTGACACATTAGAGGTAGTTATTACAGATCATTTATCGTGTAAGTAATACAGTTTGATGGTTGAAATGATGTGAATTCACTGAATATCAATTCAGCAGCTTAGAAAATCATTAAACCGGATGAATCTCATATTAGATTAAGTATCGAGAAAATAGACAACGATTTGTATTATGTGTTGAAGAGAGAAACTCCGCCAGTAGAACCTTTAGGGCTACTGCCGGTCCCAAGCCCGGGTAAAGGAGGAGGGTTGGACATGGGGTTGGCGACCCCATTCCGTCAAAATCTAACTTGCCAAAAAAAACGCTAACCAGAAAAAATAATTCAAACCATTTTAACTCTGCCCTGGGTGTTGGAAGAAGAATTATGATGTCGCGTGATGAAAGCCGAGTTCCCTCGGAAGTCATGGGGCCGATGCCTCTTCTAACAACCAGAGCAACCATTTTTTAGGTACATGGAATGTTCGTACATTGTGGGAGACTGGAAGACTATTTCAAGTTGCAGCAGAAATGAAAAGATACAACCACGAGGTGCTCGGCGTCAGTGAAACGCATTGGACACAGGTAGGACAACTGAGACTAGCTTCAGGAGAACTGCTGTTATACTCTGGTCATGAAGAGGAAAATGCTTCGCATACACAAGGAGTTGCACTGATGCTGTCCAAACAAGCACAAAAGGCACTAATAGGATGGGAATCTCATGGACACAGGATCATCAAAGCATCCTTCAAAACAAAAAAAGAGCACATTACAATGAACGCCATCCAATGTTATGCACCTACCAACGACTACAATGACGACGTTAAATATCAATTCTACGAAAGGCTGCAGTCAATCGTCGAGAAATGTTCACCAAAGGATTTGACGATTCTTGTGGGAGACCTGAATGCCAAGGTTGGCATAGACAACACTGAATATGAAGACATCATGGGACGACATGGACTGGGAGAAAGGAACGAAAAGGTGAGAGATTTGCAAACCTATGTGCCTTCAACAAACTGGTCATCGACGAAACAATATTCCCACACAAACGCATTCACAAAGCCACATGGATTTCACCGGACCACACTACTCAAAACCAAATTGACCATATCTGTATCAACAAAAAGTTCAGAAGGACCATGGAGGATGTGAGAACGAAGAGAGGAGCTGGTATAGCTTCAGATCACCATTTGCTGGTCGCCAAAATGAAACTGAAGCTAAAGAAGCACTGGACAACGGGACAGACAACATCACAGAAGTTTAATACAACCTTTCTTCGGGATACCGTAAAACTCAACGAATTCAAGATAGCCCTCACCAATAGGTTCCAGGCCTTTCAGAATCTACTCAATGGAGAGGAAGCAACATTGGAGTAAAACTGGAAAGGGATTAAGGAGGCAATCACTTCAACATGTCAGGAGGTCCTTGGTCGCAAGAAGCACCATCACAAGGAATGGATCTCTGTTGGTACTCTTGAAAAAATTGAAGAAAGGAGGAACAAGAAGGCAGCAGTGAATGTCAGCCGAACAAGAGCAGAGAAATTTAAGGCGCAAGCCGAGTATACAGAAGCAAACAGGAAGGTGAAGAAGAGCATCAGGGCTGACAAACGAAAATATGTGGAAGATTTAGCAATGACGGCGGAAAAGGATGCAAGAGAAGGAAACATGAGACAATTGTACGAAACAACAAAGAAGCTCGCCGGGAACTATCGTAAACCAGAACGACCAGTGAAAAGCAAGGAAGGCAAAGTAATCAGCAACACTGAAGAACAGCGGAATAGGTGGGTAGAGCACTTTAAGGAACTCCTGCATTGACCAGCTCCACTGGACACACCCAACATCGAAGCAGCATCCACGGCCCACCCAAATAATATTGGCGCACCTACGATTGAGGAGATCAGTATGGCCATCAGACAAATCAAGAGCGGCAAATCAGCAGGACCAGACAACCTTCCAGCAGAGGCAATGAAAGCAGATGTAGAAGCAACTGCGAAAATATTTCACAACCCCTTCAAGAAGATTTGGGATGAGGAACAAGTACCATCAGATTGGAAAGAAGGATACCTGATTAAAATACCAAAGAAAGGCGATCTGAGCAAGTTTGAGAACTACAGGGGCATCACTCTTCTTTCAATACCAGGCAAAGTCTTCAACAGGGTATTGTTAAACAGAATGAAGGACTTCGTAGACGCCCAACTTCGAGATCAACAGGCTGGGTTTCGTAAGGATCAATCAAACTGCAACATTACGGATCATTGTGGAACAATCAATTGAATGGAACTCACCACTCTATATCAACTTTATCGACTATGAGAAAGCATTTGATAGCGTGGATAGGAAAACACTGTGGAGGCTTCTTCGACACTACGGTGTGCCTGAGAAAATAGTCAACATCATACGGAATTCTTATGATGGGTTCAACTGCAAAATCGTGCACGGAGGACAGCTAACAGACTCTTTCGAGGTGAAGACCGGTGTCAGGCAAGGTTGCCTACTCTCACCCTTTCTCTTTCTCCCCTGATGATCGACTGGATTATGAAGACGTCAGCATCTGGAGGGAAGCACGGTATCAACTGGACAGTTAGGACGCAGCCGGACGCTCTAGACTTCGCAGATGATCTGGCTCTTCTATCTCACACGCAACAACAAATGCAAGAGAAGACGACCAGTGTAGCAGCAGCCTCAGCAGCAGTAGGTCTCAACATACATAATGGAAACAGCAAAATTCTCCGATGCAACACAACATGCACCAACCAAATCACTCTTGATGGAGATGCCTTGGAGGACGTTAACAACTTTACGTATCTTGGCAGCATCATCGACGAGAAAGGAGGATCGGATGCAGATGTGAGAGCGCGGATCGGCAAAGCGAGGGCTGCGTTTCTACAGTTGAAAAATATCTGGAACTCCAAACAAATATCAACCAAAACCAAAATCAGGATTTTCAATACAAATGTCAAGACAGTTTTACTGTATGGAGCGGAAACTTGGAGAACTACGAAAGGCATCATCCAGAGGATACAAGTATTTATTAACAGCTGCCTACGCAAAATACTTCGTATTCGTTGGCCAGACACTATCAGCAACAACCTACTGTGGGAGAGAACAAACCAGATCGCAGTGGAGGAGGAAATCAGGAAGAAGCGGTGGAAGTGGATAGGACACACTACGAAAAGCACCTGACTGCGTCACAAGACAAGTCCTGACGTGGAACCCTCAAGGCAAAAGGAGAAGAAAAAGGTTAATGAACACATTACGCCGAGAAATAGAGAAAGATATGAGAGGAATGAGCAAACATTGGACAGAACTGGAGAGGGAAGCCCAAGACAGAGTTGGTTGGAGAAAACTGTTAGGGGGCTTATGCTCCATTGGGGGTAAGGGTAACAGCCGTAAGTTGAGGAGAGGCTTACAAAAAATAATCTGGAATTCGAAGGTGATCTAGCTCTTATATCCCAGACGCAACAACAAATGCAGATGAAAAGAATAGCAGCAGTAGATCTCAACATACACAAGTCTAAAGCAAGATCCTCCGGAACGACACAACATATACAAACCAAATCACACTTGACGGAGATTTGGAAACCCTTGCTCCATTGGGGATAACAGACGTAAGTAATGTGTACGAAAAAGTGAAAAAATTCTCGGAAATAAAATGAATCCAAAGGATATAATGTGTGAAATAATAATGAAACAAAATTTAGATTGAAGGCTACGTTAACTACTGTTGCCAATCGATAATCACATAGCCTGTTTACACCTATCGACAGACAAGCATAGTCTTAACTATTCAGTCAGTCAGTCATTCAGGGTTTCTAACCATCGATTATTATCATCTCGCGGACCCCAACCAAGTAGTCGACAATTACCGACATGACTCAGTCCACTCGTCAATGACTTCATGGATTTCTGCCATGTTTTGGTCTGGCCGCCCCTAGCTTTCTTCCAACCTACTCCTACACCACAAAATAAAGCTCTTCGAGGCAGTCGGTGGTTCGGCATACGCAACACATGTCCCAACCACCTCAACTGATGAAGTTTCACCACTTCATCTATTGATCTGCCATCCATACCTAGCGCCAGATTCCTAATAACAGTGTTGTTCACTCGGGTGTCCCAGGATATACGGGCAATGCTTGATCGAAAACCAGCAACCTATGAATATCTTCTACTCTCACTGGCCATGTTTCACAGCCATAAAGTAAGACGGAGCGAACTACTGCGCAGTACACTCGTCCTTTGGTCAGCAAACGGATATCTCGCCTACGCCATATGTGACGCAGGTTGGCAAAAGCCAATCAAGCTTTCTGTATCCGAGCTGAGATTTCGTCAATCACCAGGCCATCAGCACTGATGAGACTCCCCAGATAAGTGAAGCGGTCTACATGCTTGACTACTTCACTCCCTATCACTAGTAGTCTTAACTATTAGCAATGCTTCAAAAGCATTTAAACATCGAATACGGTAGAAAGTTGAATAAAGTAAACATGTTCCGATCGCTGAGCTGAGACAATCCATATAACTCACCAGAAACGTTATTACTAGAGCACAAACTAAAAGCCGAACGGGATTTTTTTTTAAAACTTCTAGATACCGATGACTTTACAACATCATAGGGCAAAAGTGTGTTACATTGACAGCTGCGATGGATTTTAACCGTAAGCCTAACTAATCAGAATGAAGTTTTATGTTACGAGAGCATTATGATTCGCATATCTAGGGTTTTAAAATTTTTTACGAACTTAATCAGGGGATGATTATCTGGATATCAGATCGTAAATCCTAGCGTCCCTGACGCTCTTAAACCCTAATTCCAACTCATCAACATAAACTGGATAGACTTGAACAACTCAATCTTAATGATTACATTTTCACCGCTTATATTACATTGCGCAAGAAAATCATAATGATGATGAAGTTATTAAAAACAACTGTTCGCTCATATAATCTTTTTGAGTATTTATTCTATGGGGATTTATAAATGATCTGACCGATCGAAAATCCGAAATCTAGTCGAAAACATGATATCCAGCAGTAAGCGCGATTTACGATAACGTTTTAAATTCGTGATAATAGTTAACAATGATTCGATTATTTTGATTGGTTGCTCAAAACCACAATATCTTTAGTAAAATTATGCGAAAGCATTCAATGAAGACATACGAAGGACACATTTATTCATCGATGCACTCTTATATATATGAATATGTGTATGATGGTTAGTGCACAAGCTACAAATCGTGTCATAAAAGATTTTCAAAGAGAAAAATTGATCACCCAATAATCCATAAAATAAATCTACTTCACTACTTTTGTAAGGAAAAAAAACAAAAACGCCGAAAAAGAACAACATTTGCAACAAAGATTATTTTTATTCATTCATAATTACACATAAAAAAATTGCAACCTATCGAAATCAGTTGTAAATGGTGTGTATCAAAGTGGTAACACAAAAATTATCCAATAAAAACATAAGATCATAAGGAAAAAAAATTCCAACAGCAGTGTATATAACCAATTATATATAGTGGCTTGTGTGCATAGATTACCCGTTATAACTTTACACACTTTCAGTTTTTCTTCTGTTTCTTATTCTCATCGGCCACTTTATCGATAATATATACTTTTGTGAAAATCAATCGTTATGTGAATGACAAAATTCTAATAGTTTATCACATAATTGAGATGATCGATGACATAATTTGGCTTTGTTTAAAACTTTAATCACCAGATTTGAAGCAAATTGATCAATTCGTAGGATAACACGTGATACACTGGCACGGATTCGTGGGTTAGGATCATCTAAATGAATAATGAGGTTATTTAAGAAATCTTCTATAACAGCAGTATAGAGTGGATTTAATTGATGAGATGTTTTATTGGTTGTTGTTGATGATGATGATGATGATGTTAACATTGGAAAAAGTAAACGAATCCATGCATTGATTGTTTCACAGATAAGTAATCGTATCTAGTTATAAATTCGGAAAAGAAAATAGAGGGAATAAACTGTTTTAGATCGCCTTGAATTAGTGATAACCGATTATTTTTGCGTGTTAACTTGTACTACTTACTAAAATTCAATAATTTATTACAGATTCGATCAATTTGAGGATGTAATGGTTAACACATCTTTGTTGATTAGATG
Source organism: Schistosoma turkestanicum (assembly GCA_944470395.2). Taxonomy (NCBI): domain Eukaryota; kingdom Metazoa; phylum Platyhelminthes; class Trematoda; order Strigeidida; family Schistosomatidae; genus Schistosoma; species Schistosoma turkestanicum. The sequence continues at coordinate 18,877,253 of OX103977.1, read as the reverse complement.
AACATGTGATATTTTTCGCTTTACAGTTCCTTCACATTTAAGTAGTTACTTCCGATTCTTACACATTCTTTCAACTGTTGTTTGGATATAAAAGCTTCATTTTGTGTTATTTAGCTATTGTTCGGATTGTTAACAATTATTGTGAATAGAGACATAGCTACAAGCTGTTGTTTGGATTATTATATGTTCATAAATAATCTTCGTATAGCTATTTCAGGAAACATTAGTCTCTGGATTACATACATTACGTAAAAACGCTATGGATACATGCAGAACTGAAGTGTGCAGATATTTCAAGATGTTTTTTTTAATAATACGATTCCTTTGTTCCGAATCCTGGGATTTTGTGCGTGACTAGGTTGTTTGGTTAGACGCTCTAACATATTTAATATAAATTTCTAAAATACCTGAGATCAGAAAAGTAATGCATTAATAATAATAATAATAATTCCTAGGCTTGAATACCTCCACACCACTTAATTCAGTTTGAGAAAGAAGATAGTATAAAAAAACTCCTACATTTAGAGAACGGTTTGATGTCATTCAAGTCAATGAATCGGTTGTTGTTAAATGGATATAACGAGTATAATTATAATTTTTCTAGCGTTACGGACCCACAAATCTACAGTAACAAGTTAAAGTACCGAGTTGAAGAGTGATCTATGATGCTAGTCAGACGTAGATGAAACAAAACACGAGACTAAGTTAAATCGATCCAACGAAAAACAAATATGGGATTAACATAAGAATCTTCTAGCCTTTGATTCATTCACCAGCCTGGTGGTAAGAGCATAAAGTAGTCATGACGCCATCCTGCTAATAAATGCTATTATCTAGAAAGCCTCAGGCAGAAAGTGTACATTTAAAAACATGGCTCGGATCGGTATCCAAAGATGTTATTATCTTCGTTTTAGCCGTCCCCAGTCATTTTCCTACCTGCTCTTATTTTATTCATAATAATTTATTATGGTATGTTAACAACATGACACAACTACATAAATATCTATAAATCTATTTTGTACGATGCTCAATTTTGATGCTGATAAACTAGCTGTTTATCTTTCAGCATTAATTGGACAGTAGCACTCTTTACATTATATAATATTCAGCTTACAAGTGACTTGTGCTTTGATATGTTAATTTAGTTTTAGAGAGAATTTGTGCAAGAAAGTCGTCACCTACAGTAATGTAAAAATCGTTGCGCTAAACCATAAATTGATTGAATTTAAAATTGCATCCTGGGACCAGATTCGTCATGAGATCTGATAGCCATAGGTTTGTCAATTGTGCATGTTGTGCACTGCTGCAGAGCTTTATAGCAGGAAGAAACAGCAATCCAGTGCTATCTAATTTTTAATTATTTTCCGAGATCGATTTATGGTGAATACAACTGGTTATTAGATGATTTAGTGAAGGCCAAGTTGAGGAGCGCTAACCGGTTTATTTTTAGGCCTACTGGCCCCTATAAGTAGTCAGAAAAGTTATTTGATTTCCAAGTTAATTTTACAGAAACTAAAATTTCACTACTGTATTTTTTGCGACTCAGATTTTAGCAAATACATATATTTGTTTGCTTTAAAATTTCAGCCCAAAATTGGGACTATTCAAGTGAAATATAGCATCTACAAAATACTAAACAGTTGAATTATAAAGTAAAGCTCGATTCGTGTGAATTGAATACACTGCTGAAATTCGAAAGACAAATTTTGTAGAAATAGCAATAGACAGAATAAAATTGAAACGAACCATTTACAAAACCATGTGACTAATTATTTTTTCGTCCTTAAATGTACACACATATTCATTACATCAAATTGATGTTTATGCATTAAATTGTATTACTGTCAATATACTAAAAATAATAATAATAATAATAATAATAATAATAATAATAATAATGGTAATAACAACGATAGTAATCAAGGTCGAAAAGAGAAAATTGAAATTTACCTGGTCTTTCGAATCATTTAGACGTTTGATAAAATTACCGTAGAAACGATAGACGTGATCACCAAATGAATTGGCCAGTGGACAATAGGGCAATTGTAAATTATTGTCTTTAGGTAATTCATGATTACAGATGCTACTACTACTACTACTACTACTACTACTACTACTACTACTACTACTACTACTACCGCTAATAGTATTGGTATTAGTAAGAGGTTGAATCCATGTAACGGAATTGAGAAAATCTACACATCGATTTTCTTCACAATCATTTCGCTTATCATTAGATAACTTTGCCGTTGATGATGATGATGGTGAGGGTATAAGGAGACCATTAAAAAATATTGTTAAACAAAGACAAGCTAAACGTCTAGTCCCTTCCAAATCATCATCTAATAATGAGCCTAAACGTGCCAACATCAAAGATAACAAAGAACTAGATAAATTTGGCAGATTACTATATTTTGGAATGGATGGTATTTCATTTTTAGCTGTAAATAAAGAAATAAATATGAAAAATGTGTGAAATGATTATAACTATTGATTTTTTTAAAGTTAATTTACACCACGGACAGACGATACCAGTTACAAGAACTAAGGACTATCACACACAAGATGGAATACATAGGTCAAATGGTAAGCACAATTTCTTTACACACAAGTTGGAAGTAAAGCTCTAGACAAGTACAAGCAGATCGATCAATTAGTGAGGTTGTAACTATGGAAAAGTAGGTGGATTATTCCTAATGTGCATTATAGGACCACTGTCTATCTTAAGGTGCGAGGATGGTAAAAGTTGGACTACATTGGGAAAATGTAATTATGGTTGGGCTAAACCAAAGTTCACTATATGTAATATTATGTGCTGAACTGTGGTTATCCGTAAATACGGTATTTTATTGTTATTAATATGTACAAATATAATATGTAAACCATTACTCTATCAAATTATTCTTCGAAGAAATAATATTTAAACACTACATTATTCATATCGCTATTAGAAACTCAGTCTTCATGTCCAGTCATAGAATATTAAATACTAAAAGATCGCTTTTCATCAAAGAATACGTTTTTATGTAAATCACTTATGGACCAAAAACAAACCATAATGAACCACCAACTGCCTACTAATTACGAAGCGATTGGTCTTATCTTATGCATGATTTAACTCACTCAAGAAAAATAAACATTAGATGTGCAATATAAGAGGTCATTTTACACCGAATCCTAAGTACCAGCCCAAAACGAAACATAAACGTTCTTGATAAGTGGTCGAGTCAGCCAAATGCAAATCACTTTCAGAAAAGACTGCGACATTCGTACAATGTTACTATCCTAATTAACAGAATCTCAGTGTGTCTTCACATTGACACGGCATCTGATGTTACCCTGGCGTCTAGAAAAACATGTGACCAGCTTCGGAGACTACTAACGAAGCTATCTAAGACAGCGAAAAATGTATCAGGAAGTGAACTGCAACTTGTTGATGAGTTAAAATGCAAGTTTTCGTTCGATAGAATTAACTCCAAAGGAATAGGCTACTTAACAGACCAACCAAACCTTGATCTTCTGGGTTCAGTGTGTTAGAAAAACTTGGAATAATGTATATGCCTATTAACAGTGTCTGCAATATGCTGTGTTCATCATTGGACACTCCATAACTTCATGGAGGGGCATCACGTCTTGGTGCGCATCTCTTTGGTTTTCTTCCAACGTACTCCTACACCAAGCAATACCACCTATCGAGGTTGGTAGTGTGTGAACATAAGTTATACATGTCCCAACCACCTCGGTTGACGATTTACTGCCTCATTATCTCATACCTAACCTCAGCATATCACACTCACTGGTCCCAAAATGCATAAGCGATGCTTTGAAGACACTTGTGACTGAATACTAGCAACCTACGGAGATTTTCTATTCTTTATCGCCATGGTTAACACGCATAAAGTAGAACTACTGGGAACTACTGAATAGTAAACTTGTCCTTAGGTTGGTAGACTGCGAAATTTAACAGTTTCTACACATCTATTATATTAATACAGAAGATTAACTTACCATCATCATTCTTATTGCCAATATTATCACTGACTTCCTCTTTGCTTGATAACTCTTGCATAATCTCATGCATCGATTCAATGTTATTAGTTAAAAGCCAATTATCTATGTTGATTTCACTGTTAGTTCGTAAATTCAAAACAAGTTCAGAAAAATGATGCATTGATACAGCACTGGCTAATAATGCTAGAAAACTTGTAATAGCTGCCTTTCTCATTGCTTCCGATGTACGACCAGCTCTCCATACACATACAGGTAAAATCAATTTAGAAAAACAATAATTCAAATATTTTGGTGATGATAATACTATCTGAAAAATGAAAACAATTAAAGATTAAAATTGAGACATGTGGTAGTTACCCGCCAATAATATGATATGAATTGAAGTTGGTGTGTCGTTGGGTAATAACTTAGTGGTCTAAAAGTTAAGAGCCAACTGCAAGATTTGAAGGTCCTAGGTATGATCCACAGTGTATCAGTGGATGTGCACTGATGCAGAGTACTATACTAAAAGACAGCCTTCAGTACTTCTTAGCTACCAATAGTTGCATAAGGTCAGTCTGTAACATAAACTACGAAAGAAGTGAAGTGATATGTTAGTTGTTTATCAATTAAAGTGTCAATCTTCAAAACATTTAAAAAGTAGAGAGGTGGATTAAAAACCGGATTAAACCATTTGATGTATGGATCACAATCCTTAACATGTAAAATGAACGATGTGGCTTGATGACTAGCAAGTAAATGGAAAACAGGTTCCCGGCTTGGAGTTTACCAGTAATCTTCCCAAATAATCACAATATCAGTTTACGAAGTCAATGACCGAGGTTAGAGCCATTCAGTGACAAGGCTGAGAATCGGTAGCAGTGGAACATACGAATTCACACTTTATGTATTGCATTTTCAAACAATTTTCATACTTTTCTTCTGTAAATTCATTTTTTTATGCTCGGATCCTATATAATCTATATTGAATCTTTTCAACTACCTTTAATACTGTTACTACTTCTACTACTCTGAAACTTGTTTTGATAATTTTATCTACCTTATTGAAGTGTGTTAATTGATTGGAAAATGTATGACCGATCCTATCTTCAAACTTCCATACGTAAAACAAGCGGACTATCAGCTGTCTTCTTTCACATGTCTTCTGATCTTCAGAACACTGCTAGTACCATACATGCAGATCCGACATTTCGCTTGAACAGTACTTTCAGGGCGACAGCCCGCTGCATATGCACTGCATACTACTTATAGACCACATGGTGAGTGATTTATTTTTATTTTCTTTTATCATATCATTCTTTTCTGTTTGTTTTTTGTACATAAGAGGTAAGGTGTTGACAACTGATTGGTCAATGGGTAGTGACTAATGCTATATGTGTCAAGTTCTTCATGGTGTTGATCAAAGCCTATCGATCAAGTTGCAATATGGCCACTGACCTAGGTGAGTGGACACTAAGATTATATAGGCACAGCTTTCAGACGAGTGCCAAAAACACGAAACCTAGATGTGTGGTTTTCTCTCGACTACCTCCAGCAACCACCTTATACAATAAGCAGTAAGGTGGTCACGGGATTATATTTGTTGATAGTGTTGAAGTCTTCTCTAATCTAATTTTTCGCAGAACCTTTTTTATTGGTTAACATTAATTTTAGTTTGATAACTGTCGTTATGTTTAAAGGTTATGTTTCGGTTTCTACGTATACTAAATTGTATTATTTCAAGTTGTTCTGCTTGAATAATACGCGAACTTTGTCTTTTTCCTGAGTTATCAAGTAACCAATGAAACGGTGTGTCAGACGGTCTATTTATTGAGGTCTATATCTGTTACTGTCTGTATTAGGAAATTCTAAATCATTAGTAGATAAAATATACTGAAAATGCATCAACCAAAAATCCTGATAAGCAACAATAAGTAAATTATTTCATAGTAAAAGGAAACCCTACTCTTCCGGCAAATGATCTTTTTTTTACTTCAAATTGTCAACTCCACGGCCAGCACGAGTGGGTCGCCGTCCACCGACAGCCGCGCCTCTCGGAACTTCTGCAGGGCGTCCTGCCTATCCGCCGGGCTGTCGAACTTCAACAGCAGCCTTTCCGTCACCGCCTTCCAGTCAGCGTCCTCCACACTATCGTACACCGCTCTCGCCCTGCCTCTTAGTAGAGTCCCCAGCACCACCGCCTTCGCCTTCCGTTCCTTGACTCCGACCAGCTCCGCCACAGCCTCGAACTCCTTCAAGAAGCTCCTTACATCTCCGTCTTCAAACTCCCGAGGCCACGGTATCTTCATCCTGTGTAGAGGCAGCGACACCAATTGAGAAGACTGAGGCAGGCTCAATAGATTGTATTTGGCAAATTTATACTCTTAGTCAATTAAAAATGATAACATTACATTGAACACTCCATTTGCACACCATCTTTGAGTCCTGACTTCCAACGCTCCAGCCTTCTTCCATTCCTGCTGCTGCTTCCTTTACTTCCTGTCGATGCTCTATTTATTTCTTGTTTTTGTTCTATTTGCTTTCCGGTTTCCTCTTCTGACCGTGAGACTTCTTCTTTCACGTCCATTCTTATACTACTTATATCGTTCGTATAAGTAGCACACACCACAAAATGACTAGAATGTCTAAGTCAACAACTTGCTCAAGTGAGCAGCCATCAACCAGTTAATTCTCATGATTAACAGTTATCTATCAATCTATCTATCGCTACTGGCCAGAATACTTTTTTTTATTCTAAGTTGGAAATTTCTTCAGCAAACCATAAAAATAACAATCTACAGAGAGTTGAAATAACACTAGCAATAATCAGAAATATCAAACAATAAGAAAAAAGTTCGAAGAGAAAGAATGAAAGTGTATGTGCATGAAGAAAAAAATGAAACTCAAGATTACTAGATTAATTGGTTAATATGAGAAGTTTTAGCTCTCTATCTGATATGAATAACATTGAACAAGTTAATGTGAGTAGTGATATTTAGTAAACAATCTTATACTGAACTAATGTCAGGAAGGTGAAAAAAAAAACAATCTGGTTCTATTTAAGATGAATTTTACTTAGAAAAAAAAGGGGCACCACTGCCATCATGAGTACACGTAATTACTCAAATTATCAACTCATTGACACAGATACTACACACACATTGTAGTAACACTTGACTAGGATTGGCCACACTATGGTCGTTCAAACCAAAGTATGAAGGGCCGGGTTTCAAACCTGTGACTTAATAATGGTCGTCAGTGCAATGTTTGCAAAAGTGAGCTAGCTACTAGCCTACAAAACTAGTAAATAAAATTTATGCAACAATTGTATCAATCTTCAGGTCATTATTATCATGTAAGAAAATCTAGTATTGAATGATGCACAATTCAGATCATTTGAGTGCCTGATCTGATAGCCGACAGATGTGAAGGGTTGATACAAACCCACTACTTACTACTTACTACATACTACAATATGTCGTAATAATAATAATAACAATAATAATAATAATAAACTTACCCTAATTTGACTATTGTCTGTTAATTTTGTAAGTAACATTAAACCACGTAGACGAAGTTCAGCTTCACTGGCCAATGTTAGTGGATCCGTACCGCCGGGTGACTTATCCAAATGACTACTACAAGTATCAACACCACCACCACCACAGTTACCAGGAGCACAATTTAGTCGACAACCACGTTCTAAAAGATCCAGTACAGCTGTTAAACATTCTTTATTAGTTTGACTATTATTATGTTGACTATTAAATGTAAATAATAATGCTGATCCAGTAGCTAATTGCAAACAACGTGAAAGTATAGCTAATCCAAATGAATGTGGATGCCATGAAATAGATTTTTTTAAATCTTCATTTAATCTATCAATTAACTGATTGGGGTAAGAAGAATACAAAACACGATTAAATGAAAATGAAATTTCGCATTTACATTACATTAAATATGAGCATTTTTAATTAGGTTTTCGGATAGAGACAGGTGACATTAACTCAGTGTAATCGAATCATATTATTTAGAAGTTACTATTAATTTATTGCATACATTTTCCTGTATTAAATTTATTTATAAATCAATTTACCAGACACAAATTAGTATATTTCGTTTTGAGCCTTCAGGCTGTCGAAATCGAAGTAGTTGAAAGTACTATTAATCTAATTTATGAACTTTTTGAGAATTTATTGTCGTCTGTCTTCACATAAACTCTGTACTTCACCACACCCTTCAGGAAGATATCTGAATAATATTCCAAACAAATAGTATAAATTACATATGCATGGATATAAGTGGTTTATCAAAACGCTCAAAAAATTGATCATTAAGCTTTGATAACGAACAAAACATGAACTAACTTTAGGCATACAGCTGTAAAACAGCTGATCCATGTCACTAGTCGGTGTTGAATTTACTTTTAAGTCCTGATTTGGGAGATGGAATTGTTCGGATAATTTTATACAGTCTCGATGACAAACTGCCAACTTTTGCATAAGTTTATCACATGAATTGAGTACTGTACGACCGAAATCTGATGATATTATATCATTTTCTGGCCAAACTGCACCCAATCCAAGAATTATCTCAAATAACCATGAACGAATCTAAAGTAAAAATGGGAAAAATTGTTAAGATTCCACATTCAGGGCAATATATAACGGGAATAACAGACATCGACCATTTCAAAAACTGACGGTGTTCATTGCTTTTGTTCAAATCGTAAAGTCGAAATATAGTGCACAACGTAGGAACTAGTGGAACGGAATTCAGAAAACATATTTAAACCACAAAATACAATGTTATACTATGATGATACTGAGCTATTATCACTGTGCCCGAACAAATTGCAGTACCAAAAAGTTGATGTCACTGGATATCAGCAATACTTCAGAGACAACGATGATCAAACACAGAAAGTCACTGGATATGTTCAGCTTGAGTGGGTGAGGTTTGAAAACACACAGCAAACTTCAATCAGCAAGACATAAACCAACCTTAAACATCCGGACAAACATCACGACGACATCAAACATGACCCAGATCGCAATAAGCCGCACTTGATGCGACCGGTTACGGGGTATATACAGTTACTTGGTACACGTAGTAAATAACTCAACTAGTCAGCTTGAGGTAATCTAAACAACGTAGCTTAACGGTCTTGTAAAGACACAAACTCCTGATTTTTTTTATATTTGGTAGCAATATTCAATATATATATATATATATATATATATATATATATATATATATATATATATATATATATATATATATAAGTTGTTTTTCGCAAGCATTCGAGTGATACACGACTTCATACATAATATTATGAAAAATGTCATACAACTAACATACCTGGCTATCCTGAACAACTAATTTCGCTGCATCATAAGTAGCTTGAATGATATTTTTAGGACCATCATCATTCAGCTGTAAAGTATCCCATTGATGTTTTGGTTCCGGTTTTAATAAAGCAACTGCTTCTTCTATATGTTTAATACACACTTGGACACATTCTAATAGACCTACTTTAGAACTAAGCGACATGGCAGAAACCAATTCATTTTGACAAAGATAGGCAATAATCTTATGTAATGGGCTACAATTAGTTGGTGTGTAAGTTTCCTTGACGTAATTACTTTCAATTTGGCAATCGTTATGCCCATTACTTTCCTCATCATGAATACTAAGGCCAGTATCATTATTATTATTATTATTATTATTATTATTATTATTATTATTATTGACGGGAGAATTAGCAATCAGAACAGAACAGCTATTCAATGATGAATTATGTTTGAACTCGTTCATTTCGTTGATTTTTATCAATTGATTCAGTGGACTACCACGAAGTAAACCAGATAAAAGGAGTAAATGTCCAGCTAATGATGATGGTGCAGTAGATTCAGTGCAACGAGCAAGACATGGTTCCAGTAAATGCCACCAAAACTGTAAGAAAAAAACAAACATCATTGTGAAAAAAAGTTATATATATATATATATATCTGAATAAATAATCAGTCAGTCAGCTACAACGTAGAACATCGTACGCACGTACATCAGTTCAAGTTGCCACACCATATTAGCACAGAGATGCAATTGTCCATTCAAATCCCATAATAGTAGAGGTAGTAGAAGTATTAGCAGTAATCAGAGAGATCAGGGTTCTAAGTATAATTCAGTGAAATCAATTCAAAAAGAGAAAGATAGAGGTGGTGAGGAATTCAGAAGATCAGAATTTCAGAGAACACAAGGAGTGGATGCATCAATGCAAACGATTTCGAACCATGTCATCTAAGGTCTCTAACCATCGGCTACTCTTGTCTCGCGGACCCCAACCAAGTAGTCTGAATCTACCCGCATGACTCAGTCAAGTTATTAAGAGGTATAGGAAAGATTTGATTGTGAGCAAGTTGATCTAATGTGCTGTTGCAGGTTTCAAGAGACCAGTAATAACGTTTCGTGTACTCTAATCGTTTGTATCAGCCGTGCCAGGTGATAAAGCTATGTGAGGTTTGGTCACGGAGGTAAGAGGGTTATTAAGAAGTGAATGAAGGAATTGATCGTAAGCAAGTTGATCTCGTGTGCTGTTGCGGGTACGAGGGTGAATGTCACTTCTCGGCTAACCACACTATGGAAGGGTATTTCTTGAGCAACCTGAAAAGGAAGTTGGATTAGCGTTGATCATAGCGACCTGAGAGCAAAAACGCATCACAAAAGAGAAGACTGCTTGAAGCTGATTAGAGACAGCCTTTTAATTGGGAGTTTTTGTAACTCGTTAGCTCCGCTCCTCAAATGGCCTTACCGCCGGAGACGGAAATCTCTGGGTTAAGGTGAGGTGTGAAATTTTGAACGTCGACCTATTCTAACCCCTTCCTTCCGTCCCGAGAAGGCATAATCGCTGCAAGTGCTGTCACACCACTCTGCAGTCAACAATAATACGACTTCGCCGTCAGATCTTCAGTTGCTGCTTTTAGTCTTATCATTTTCCAATCGGCCTGTGTCGCATGGTAGGACCTAAAAGAACATACGCTCCAGCCAATATATCTCGGTTGAGTAATCAAGGTTTGCAAGCCCGACCACCACGTCAAGGTTGTGTCTACGATCGGGATTGCTTATTATCATCGTTATTGTTAGTACGGTTTATACACGAATTTCTATTAATTTTCGTTGTTTTCTTATTATACCTTTCCATATCTATTCACAACCTCATTTTTATTGTGTGGTGTAAATATATTTGGTGCCCCAATGTTTATATTTATATGAATAAATGTATTGAGTACAACTGTACAATTATATCAGCAAATTTCTTAACATCCTCCTGTATGGTTAACTAAGCGAGAATTTCAAACGATAGGTTTCTTTATCCCATGATAATTAGTCAGTACAGGTTACCACATAGACACAAATTTAGCTCTTACGGTTAACTCTAAAGAGCTCCGACAGACTTCTTCTAGGCTTCTAGAGTCTGTTTTACACACAGTGGAAGTCATGGAAATCCATATCAATGAATTTACTTTTTGTACACAGAAAAGTGTATACATTATTTTCATTTACCTTGGCCTATGCTTAGAAAAATATTAATAAGTATAGTACAAAAATATTCTTATTTTATGAATAAAACATTAGCGCGAACATCCATATTGATTAACTACTTTTTAACATATAAAATTTTTAATCAAATAAATTAATGAGACACTTGGTAATTTTGTATAACTGATGTTTATCATTAGTTGCTATATTTGTCTGAAGCATACTTTCAGAGAATTAATCGAGTAATCCCATTTTGTATGTAAACTCTCTAGCAATAGACGTCGGATTGATTTATTTAAGTTTAATGAAGTTCTTTTAGCTTACTATCATACTAAACAAGAGAATATATAAGCACATATATTCCATTCGACAGTTCCAACAAAATGTGATTTTTCTCATGAAACCCAATTCACAGTGAATATTAGAAAAGTTATTCTTTTCGTAATTTACCTTATTTCAACAAATCAAATATCAATTTTGTCTTAACGTCAATTGTATGTTTAGGTTGAAGTCGTTTCTTCTACAGAACTTTCATTAGGCTCTCTGATATGGTAATAATGGTTGGTGACTTCAATGCTGAAGTAGATAGAAAGGAAAGACACCTGGGTGGATCTTACGGTGTCGCGGCTAATAGGACAGATAATGGCGACCGTCTGCTGCAACTATGCTCAGATAACCGTCTATTCCTAGCAAACACTAACTTAAAGCATAAGGAAAAACATCTTTAGACCTGGTGACCCTCAAAGTCGACCAAACTAGATCACATCGCTTTAAGCCATCGGTGGAGAGGCTTTAATGAAAACTGCGCTTATTCTAGAGCACTTGTTTAGACTCAGAATATGCTCTAGTGCGAGTGCGTATTTGTTTGCGACTTATTGGACGTTCTACTTAATGATAGCATAGCTAAAAAACACATTTCAGGAATTAGAAAATCAGTCAAGCAGCGATGTAAGTGAATCAAATCCGGTGGCAGCTTGGACTGATATCAAAAAGGCTGTGGAAACAGCAGCGATATCTGTTAGTAAGGTAAACTATAAGGCTAGGAAGAAGCTGTGGATCTCAGTAGCATCCACCAAACTGATAGACGCTCGTAAACTCATCCAGCATGGCTCTGAACATAACGAAGAGCGAAGTCAGATTAGGAGCAGGCTTATAAAAAGCCTACGCGATGATCGCGAACAGTGGTGGTTAGAGAAAGTGAGAGAGATGGAAAAGGCAATACCGATAGGCAACAGTACAACTGTTCAGAATTATCAAGGAAACCGGCAACAAGAAGCCGACTGTAAGTGGGACTATCTCGGGAACGGATGTACTTATTATTCATTCTCAACCAAGATCGGAGAACACCCTAGGGATCAGTTCAGCTGTCCTTCAGAGATACTTCGGTTAGGACCACGGGAAGCAGCCTCAGGGTTACTTGAAACACGAACCGTAAACTGCGTAGTTTCTCTATCTGCACTCGGTGAAATCAAATTGATGATTTTACTCGGATCTTGTATGCGCGTATCGGAGACGCAACATACTTCGATTGCACGGGATTCCAGATTTTTAGCTAATGAAGTCTGTTGACCTATTCGGCACAATGTTCGAACATTTAAAGCTCCAATATGTCATTTAGTACGGGGTTTCAGGAGACCAGGAATAAGGTTTCGTGAGCTCAAACCGTCCGCTTCAGCGGTGCCAGGTGACAAACGTTCGAAAGAAAGGTTGATCGAGGAGATAACAGAATTATTAGGAAGTGTAGGAAGGATTTGATTGAGACCGATTTGGTCTCGTGTGCTTTTAAGGGTATGACGGCGGATGTTACTTCCCGGCTGTCCATACCGTGGAAGGGTTCTGGTTGTCAGAGGCATCGGCCTCGTGACTTTCGAAAGAACTCATCTTTCATCATGAAACGTCATAACTTTTCTAAATGAAGGCCTTGTAACTCCCAGTGCATAGTTTCAATGGTTTAAATTATTTCTTACTATGAGCGTTGTTGAGATGGTGGTTGAGACATATGTTACGAATGCCTAACCACCGACTGACTCGTCAAACTGTTTTGTGGTGTAGGACTAGGTAGGAAGAAAGCTAGGGGTGGCCAAACCAAAACATGATACAAATCCATGAAGTCACTGACAACAGGATTGAGTCATGTTGGCAAGTGTCGACTACCTGGTTGGAGCCCGCGAGATGGTTAGAGACCTTGAATGACATAGCTCAAAATCGTTTTCAATGGCACAGGTGCGTCCATTCTTTGCGTTCTCTCAAATCCCAATCCTTTGAATCCTTCAACACATTTATCTTATTCTTCTTAATTTTATTTCGCCGGATTATACTTCTCAATCCATATCTTCGAACCCTAATCTTTACGACTACTGCTAATACTAATACTACCTCTACTACTATGGGATTTGAATTGACAATTGCATCCTTGTGCTAATGTGGTATGGCAACTTGAACTTATGTACGTACGTTCGAAGTTCTACGTCGTAACTGACTGACTGGCTGTTTCTTCCATCTGACTGAATAATTCGCTAACTTACCTAGAACTATAGAGACATTGAAAAGATTTGAAAAATGGCATTGGGACTTATACATACTACAAATGTTTAAAAGTATGAATCAACAAGTCTACGTAAACTTGATTCAAAACTCTAAATAAGTCATTAAAATCACGAATACAAATTAGAATTAAGTAATATTTATCAACCGAATTAAAATTTTACTACGTCAAGGTACTATTGGATAAAACTACTATTTAATCATACACCACGATTCGATGGTTTGTCAAGTTAGTAGGAAGAGTTTAAACACAGAACTGAATATTACTTGGTTAGGACGAAGCTTATACTTATGTATTTGAAAAAACTTGGTTTTGATGAGCTAAATTGTGATGATTTTTACTCAAATAGTAAACACATCTTTAAAATGTGGTTTCGCCATCAATCATTAAATGAAGATATTGAATTTTTAGCAGCAAAGAACCACTTTGATGCATCAAATAAAGTACAGAGTTGTATGAAAACACTCGTATTCTACTAATTAGATCAAAGTTAGGTAAACATTAGACATGTTTCAATGACTCAGCTTTCAGAAATCAATCCGTTTAAGGACCAAGTCAACAAACGTTTTCTCAATCGAGTAGAACACTAGACCAGTATCCAACAAAGAACGAATAATATATAGAGACCGGTTTGTGGAGTGTTAGAATTTATCTTGATTTTCTGAAATGCTTTCTACAAAATTAAGTATCGAATAGATAATCTAAATACTCACGCTAGTGGAGATCATGCAACCCAAGATCTGAGCAGCAATAAACAATTGATTTACAACTTTAGTTGCTTCGTTGGCTTCAGATGAACCAAACACCTGAGAGGTGTTAGATGTAACGACCAAATCAACTATATCCAATTTATTAGGAGAGATTATATCTGGTGAATACGATGCTTTTCCCCGAAACGATACAAAAGGCATCATACTGATTAAAGACATATTTCCAACAGGTGATATTCGACTAAGTGCATCAGTTAAGCCGTTTGCAATACCAGTTAAAAGATGTTGAGTGTGTTGAGTGGCTGATTCTTCCAGATGTAATATTAATATTGGTATTAAACTGGCTGCTTTTAAACGTGTTGCTTCTTGCCAATCCGATAGATCTTTACATAAGCCTGGGAATAGTTTGGAAGCTGATCTGTAAACGAGCTCTCGACAACCTGTGAAAAAAAGTCTTCTAGTATATATTTACTATGGTATATCATAATGAAAATAGAATAATATGGCAGCGTAAAAAAACGGTTTATTATAGGGTGTTGTTGATATTTCAGTAATGACTTAAAGATAGGCAACAATCAATTGCTTGTGACTCCATATAGATTTATAAACTTTTGAAAATATATATATATATATTCGAACTAATGAACTAACATTGACGCTATGAATCGCCATTTTCGATATTACGGCGAATTTCTCCATAAGATCGTTTTATTGTTTGGGGAAACTTCCTAATAGATCCAATCTTTCATTAAAAACCTTAATAGTGAATCGAATGTAAAAATTGAATTTTACGTAGGATTAAATATACAAATCACCTAATTCATCCCGACTCGAGCGTTTTCTTACTAAGTTTTATAAACATGAGACAACCAAACCAAGACTTCTGGTTGGGAAAGAATGGCAGAACTTACTACCCATTAAATTAGTATGGTTGCTGATTAGCACTCATTAAGTTTACATATTCAAATCAACGGTCGGATTCATATAGTTGAAAGTATATCTATTCTGACAGGTAACATCTTGTCGTTAAATTTTACATGATATAGCAAATTACTAACCTATTTAACACTTCGGATTAAGTACGCATTATTGTGAACAAACTTACCAAGTATTGGCCGTTCGTACCCATACGGATAGTAAAAAGGGGGACCAGGGTCAAAATCTAGTTTGTCTTTCAGCTGGTCTTCATTTTCTTTCTCAAACTTAAGTCCTAAAAGCTTGCAAAGTTTAACCAACCCTGCTAACTTACCTATGTTGTGCCACAACTTCGAAGCGACTAGACGAATTTCATCCGATTCATCGATGAAACCAGACAGAAGTAGAGGCAGTAACTTTGTTTGATATGAATACCGATCAGGTAGATCTAACAACCATGAGCCTACCAGCTCAACAACAGCTCGCCGAACTGCTGATGATGAATCGAAAAGCCTTTGAGTTAGCGGTGCAATAACATTGTCAACAAGCTTTCCCTGACTGTGCATCAAAACCTTTTCCAGAGCGACAACAGTCTCCAACCTAACTTTTGAATGTTGATGTGTAAGGTTTGACAACATGGGCAACAAAATAGACTCCGAAATTTGATAAAAACGATGGCATTTCCTCTCGGACAAAACAACTGCTATTCTGCAAGACAATTTTTTAATTTCGTGATACGGATCCACAAGTGTCTTTTGAATTACGGAGATATAATCATCGAGAAATGGAGATATCTGGTCAGTTCTAGTTATCAATATATAAAGGAGGTCAAGTGCAGAGTATCGAATCTCTTCGGAAGGTTCAACTATTTCTTTCTGTCCTAAACGAGAAACCAAAACAGGTACTAATAACGGAAGCAAAGCCGTCAAATCTGTAGTTAAATCGATGAAGAGCTTTAGCACTTTTACTGCAAGTTCGCGATTAACCTCAACGGGATCATTTAGAGTCTTCGACAGGTGTTCTGCTAATGCGGTAGACGTGTTAAAAATAGTACTCTCTTTATCTCCGTTGGTATTTAAATACTCTTCCAAGCATTTTAGAGCTTTACGTCTCACAAACTTGTCCTCATCCGCTAACAGCGTGATGTATCGAGAAATACTACAAACACCTTCACCCATAATGTGGTAATTGATTTGTTGCACCTAGCAGCAACCGTACAAACAAATGCCAAGACTTACCCTCCGTCAGCCGAATCAATGTCCAAGGACTAATGTCTGGATCAAAAGCCTGTATAAACCAATTAATTTCCTCGCATTCACTTCTTGTTCTTCACTACGGTTGCAGTTATTTGGTAATGTCCAAAAAATTGAAGTCCATTCGCTAGACTGCACTAATTCTAATGAGATGGAAGTTCTTTTTCCGTTTGTATGTCCTGTGATTTCAGTGATAACATTTGTCTCAAGGGGTCTAGGTTTCTGGATACCAATGTGTATCATGAGAAATTGCTAATACCCAAGAACGCAGACGCAACCTTGACGTGGTGGTTGGGCTTGCATACCTTAATCACCCAACCGAGATATATTGGCTGGAACCTATGTTCTTTTAGGTCCTACCATGCGACGCAGGTCGATTGGAAAATGATAAGACTAAAA
The DNA here is from genome assembly GCA_944470395.2 of Schistosoma turkestanicum. Lineage (NCBI taxonomy): Eukaryota > Metazoa > Platyhelminthes > Trematoda > Strigeidida > Schistosomatidae > Schistosoma > Schistosoma turkestanicum. Next base: position 18,859,902 of record OX103977.1, on the reverse strand, counting down.
GCAGCAACTGAAGATCTGACGGCGAAGTCGTATTATTGTTGACTGCAGAGTGGTGTGACAGCACTTGCAGTGATTATGCCTTCTCAGGACGGAAGGAAGGGGTTAGAATAGGTCGACCTTCAAAATTTCACACCTCACCTTAACCCAGAGATTTCCGTCTCCGGCGGTAAGGACATTTGAGGAGCGGAGCTAACGAGTTAAAAACTCCCAATTAAAAGGCTGTCTCTAATCAGCTTCAAGCAGTCTTCTCTTTTGTGATGCGTTTTTGCTCTCAGGTCGCTATGATCAACGCTAATCCAACTTCATTTTCAGGTTGCTCAAGAAATACCCTTCCACAGTGTGGGTAGCCGAGAAGTGACATTGACCCTCGTACCCGCAACAGCACACGAGATCAACTTGCTTACGATCAAATCCTTCATTCACTTCTTAATAACCCTCTTACCTCCGTGACCAAACCTCACATAGCTTTATCACCTGGCACGGCTGATACAAACGATTAGAGTACACGAAACGTTATTACTGGTCTCTTGAAACCTGCAACAGCACATTAGATCAACTTGCTCACAATCAAATCTTTCCTATACCTCTCAATAACTTGACGGATTCATGTTGGTAGATTCAGACTACTTGGTTGGGGTCCGCGAGACAAGAGTAGCCGATGGTTAGAGACCTTGGATGACATGGTTCGAAATCGTTTGCATTGATGCATCCACTCCTTGTGTTCTCTGAAATTCTGATCTTCTGAATTCCTCACCACCTCTATCTTTCTCTTTTTGAATTGATTTCACTGAATTATACTTAGAACCCTAATCTCTCTGATTACTGCTAATACTGCTACTACCACTACTATTATGGGATTTGAATCGACAATTGCATCTCTGTGCTAATATGGTGTGGCAACTTGAACTGATGTACATGCGTACGATGTTCTACGTTGTAGCTAACTGACTGATTATTTATTCAGATATATGTTTAACTTTTTTTCACAATGTTGTTTGTTTTTTCTTACAGTTTTGGTGGCATTTACTGGAACCATGTCTTGATCGTTGCACTGAATCTACTGCACCATCATCATTAGCTGGACATTTACTCCTTTTATCTGGTTTACTTCGTGGTAGTCCACTGAATCAATTGATAAAAATCAACGAAATGAACGAGTTCAAACATAATTCATCATTGAATAGCTGTTCTGTTCTTATTGCTAATTCTCCCGTTAATAATAATAATAATAATAATAATAATAATAATAATAATAATGATACTGGCCTTAGTATTCATGATGAGGAAAGTAATGGGCATAACGATTGCCAAATTGAAAGTAATTACGTCAAGGAAACTTACACACCAACTAATTGTAGCCCATTACATAAGATTATTGCCTATCTTTGTCAAAATGAATTGGTTTCTGCCATGTCGCTTAGTTCTAAAGTAGGTCTATTAGAATGTGTCCAAGTGTGTATTAAACATATAGAAGAAGCGGTTGTTTTATTAAAACCGGAACCAAAACATCAATGGGATACTCTACAGCTGAATGATGATGGTCCTAAAAATGTTATTCACTGATCGCGGTTGCGTTAATGCAGTGACTAGCAGCGATTGATCAAGCCATAAACTTGGTTTCGCTATATAGACGACACGTTCGTCATCATCAGAATGAACGAGCTTGAGAACATCTACATGCAGATCAACAACGTCTTTGATGACATCAAATTCACTATGGAAAAGAAATCTAACAGCAGTCGATCATTCCTGGATTTACTAATCACCAGAACTAACACAGGAAAACTAGAGACTCAAGTTTTTCGGAAGCCAACCCACACATTAGTAATTCACAACTACGATAACAACAACCCGAAATCCCACAAAATAACTGCATACAAACTCCGTTCAAGAGAGCGAAGACACACTGCAGCACATACGAAACATTAAAAAAATGAGGAAAAACACCTGATGACTATCTTCCAAAAGAACGGCTATCCACGCAACTTCATCAAAAAACATCAACCAAAACCATCATCAGAAGTGAAATCAAGCACAGGAACAAATAAACGCATCATCCTACCATACATCAAAGACATATCGGAGCATACGGCACGACTACTAAAACCATTTGGAATAGGTGTGGCACACAAACCAACAGAATCACTTCAGGCAATCCTATTTAGACCAAGGGACAAAGTGACAAATGAAGAAAAACCAAGTATCATCCATAAAATAGATTGCTCAGACTGTGGAAAATACTTCATAGGACAAAGTGAACGTCCTCTTCTGCTTCGTTTACGTGAACACCAATTAGTAGTCAAACGCCACTACAACGCTTCGCTTATATCAGTACACATGGCCAATTATGGACCCACATTCGATTGGAACAATGTGGAAATACTGGGTAGGGGGAGGACAAAGAGCACTAGGGAATTTTTAGAAGCTCGGCACTCAGGTCAATCAGCAATCAACCAACACATCCACATTGACCCATCTTATCAACCAATCAGATAAATCATAGGTGACAAAAGATCAAGAAACAGATCAAAAGGGAGATGCAGTCAAAACAAATGTGCAAACAACGACAGCTTTAAGGTCAACAACAACCAATAAAGATCGGGATCAGCAGAACAAGCTACAGGTCAAGTATGGGGAAATTCGAATGCTTCACTTCAATCCGAAATTTGTGATTATGATGTTGTTCAGAAGAACTACGAAAGCTCCACAACCCAAAGATCCAGTTCACAGAACGAAATATCACCTAAATTGTCCATCTGAACCACAAATTTTCTCTACCATCTCGGTATGTTAGACTAAATACCTACGTAGCATATCACACTGCCGTTAGTTAACAAACTGTATAAATTGTAAGGTATGGGTCAGTTAACGGTCAGTTTGGAGATAGGAAGAAAAGGCAGCTGAAGAAAGAAAAGGAGGAAATAGAGTATTAAAAATTCGTGAATAAGACGATAAGTAGGTATGGAATCAAGGTGTTCGGGTGTTAGTGAATTAGGCAAAAAAATTTGACAGACTGGTAATACGTGAACTAGATGAAACTCACAACTATACAGGAAGTTTGATTTCCTTGTACTTACTTACTTACTTACTTTCGCCTGTTACCCCCAAAGGAGCATAGGCCGCCCACCAGTTTTCTCCAACCAACTCTGTCCTGGGCTTCCCTCTCCAGTTCTGTCCACTGTTTGTTCATTCCTCTCATATCTTTCTCTATTTCTCGGCGTAGTGTGTTCCTTGGCCTTCCTCTTTTCCTTCTGCCTTGAGGGTTCCATGTGAGGGCTTGTCTAGTGACGCAGTTGGGTGCTTTTCGTAGTGTATGTCCTATCCACTTCCACCGCTTCTTCCTGATTTCCTCCTCCACTGGAATCTGACTTGTTCTCTCCCACAGTTCGTTGTTTCTGATGGTGTCTGGCCAACGAATACGAAGTATTTTGCGTAGACAGCTGTTAATAAACACTTGTATCTTCTGGATGATGGCTTTGGTAGTTCTCCAAGTTTCCGCTCCATACAGTAGAACTGTCTTGACATTTGTATTGAAGATCCTGATTTTGGTTTTGTTTGAAAGTTGTTTGGAGTTCCAGATATTTTTCAACTGTAGAAATGCAACCCTCGCTTTGCCAATCCGCGCCCTCACATCTGCGTCCGATCCACCTTTCTCGTCGATGATGCTGCCAAGATATGTAAAGGTGTTGACGTCCTCCAAGGTATCTCCATCAAGCGTGATTCGGTTGGTGCATGTTGTGTTGCATCGGAGAATTTTGCTTTTTCCTTTATGTATGTTGAGACCTACTGCTGCAGAGGCTGCTGCTACACTGGTCGTCTTCTCTTGCATTTGTTGTTGAGTGTGCGATAGAAGAGCCAGGTCATCTGCGAAGTCCAGATCGTCCAGCTGCGTCCTAACTGTCCAGTTGATACCGTGCTTCCCTCCAGATGTTGACGTCTTCATAATCCAGTCGATGACCAGGAGAAAGAGAAAGGGTGAGAGTAAGCAACCTTGCCTCACACCGGTCTTCACCTCAAAAGAGTCTGTCAGCTGACCTCCGTGTACGATTTTGCAGTTGAATCCATCATAAGAATTCCGTATGATGTTGACTATTTTCTCAGGCACACCGTAGTGTCGAAGAAGCCTCCACAGTGTTTTCCTATCCACGCTGTCAAATGCTTTCTCGTAGTCGATGAAGTTGATGTAGAGTGGTGAGTTCCATTCAATTGATTGTTCCACAATGATCCGTAATGTAGCAATTTGGTCAGTACATGATCGATCCTTACGAAATCCAGCCTGTTGATCTCGAAGTTGGGCGTCTACGAAGTCCTTCATTCTGTTTAACAATACTCTGTTGAAGACTTTGCCTGGTATTGAAAGAAGAGTGATGCCTCTGTAGTTCTCACACTTGCTGAGATCGCCTTTCTTTGGTATTTTGATGAGGTATCCTTCTTTCCAATCTGATGGTACTTGTTCCTCATCCCAAATCTTCTTAAAGAGAATGTGAAATATTTTCGCAGTTGCTTCCACATCTGCTTTCATTGCCTCTGCTGGAATATTGTCTGGTCCCGCTGCTTTGCCGCTCTTGATTTGTCTGATGGCTATACTGATCTCCTCAATCGTGGGTGCGCCAATATTAATTGGGAGGTCCGTGGATGCTGCTTCGATGTTGGGTGGGTTCAGTGGAGCTGGTCGATTCAATAGTTCCTTAAAGTGCTCCACCCACCTATTTCGCTGTTCGTCAGTGTTGCTGATTATTTTCCCTTCCTTGCTTTTCACTGGTCGTTCTGGTTTACGATAGTCCCCGGCGAGCTTCTTTGTTGTTTCGTACAATTGTCTCAAGTTTCCTTCTCTTGCAGCCTTTTCCGCCGTCATTGCTAGATCTTCCACATATTTTCGTTTGTCAGCTCTGATGCTCTTCTTCACTTCCCTGTTTGCTTCTGTATACTCGGCTTGCGCCTTAACTTTCTCTGCTCTTGTTCGGCAGACATTGATAGCTGCCTTCTTGTTCCTCCTTTCTTGAATTTTTTCAAGAGTACCAACAGAGATCCATTCCTTGTGATGGTGCTTCTTGCGACCAAGGACCTCCTGACATGTTGAAGTGATTGCCTCCTTAATCCCTTTCCAATTGTTCTCCAATGTTGCTTCCTCTCCATTGAGTAGATCCTTAAAGGCCTGGAACCTATTGGTGAGGGCTATCTTGAATTCGTTGAGTTTTACGGTATCCCGAAGAAAGGCTGTATTAAACTTGTGTGATGTTGTCTGCCCCGTTGTCCAGTGCTTCTTTAGCTTCAATCTCATTTTGGCGATCAGCAAATGGTGATCTGAAGCTATATCAGCTCCTCTCTTGGTTCTCACATCCTCCATGGTCCTTCTGAACTTTTTGTTGATACAGATATGGTCAATTTGGTTTTGAGTAGTGTGATCCGGTGAAATCCATGTCGCTTTGTGAATGCGTTTGTGTGGGAATATTGTGCCACCGATGACCAGTTTGTTGAAGGCACATAGGTTTGCAAATCTCTCACCGTTTTCGTTTCTTTCTCCCAGTCCATGTCGTCCCATGATGTCTTCATATCCAGTGTTGTCCATTCCAACCTTGGCATTCAGGTCTCCCATAAGAATCGTCAAATCCTTTGGTGAACATTTATCGACGATTGACTGCAGCATTTCGTAGAATTGATCTTTAACGTCGTCATTGTAGTCATTGGTAGGTGCATAACATTGGATGACGTTCATTGTAATGTCCTCTTTCTTCGTTTTGAAGGATGCTTTAATGATCCTGGGTCCATGAGATTCCCATCCTATCAGTGCCTTTTGTGCATGTTTGGACAGCATCAGTGCAACTCCTTGTGTATGTGAAGCGTTTTCCTCTTCATGACCAGAGTATAACAGCAGTTCCCCTGAAGCTAGTCTCAGTTGTCCTACTTGTGTCCAATGCGTTTCACTGATTCCAAGCACCTCGAGGTTGTATCGTTTCATTTCTGCCGCAACTTGAAATAGTCTTCCAGTCTCCCACAATGTACGAACGTTCCATGTACCTAAAAAAATGGTTGCTCTGGTTGTCAGAAGAGGCATCGGCCCCGTGACTTCCGAGGGGACTCGGCTTTCATCACGAGACGTCATAATTCTTCTTCCAACTCCCAGGGCAGAGTTAAAATGGTTTGAATTATTTTTTCTGGTTAGCGTTTTTTTGGCAAGTTAGATTTCAACGGAATGGGGCCGCCAACCCCATGTCCAACCCTCCTCCTTTATCCGGGCTTGGGACCGGCAGTAGCCCCTAAGGTTCTACTGGCGGAGTTGATTTCCTTGTAACTGACAATAATTGAGCAGCATCTACAGGCTTTTAAACTTACTTGTCTACCAGGAATATAAACTAAGAGTGCTGGGAAAGATAAGAAGATAATGATACGAATTTAAATTTTGAGAAAGCTGATGTCGCGGCCAGCACCTCAAAAGGTGTAGCATTTTACTGTAAGCTGGAGTAGGAGGATTCGTCCATCATTTCGTGACACCTGTGTGGATGGATTTGAGGGGGCAATATATTGATGGTCTGTTATTGATTTCTAATGTAAATTCAAATTTTTAGTGGACCATAAAAGAGTGTCTTGGGACATGGTGAGATAGATCTCTTTAGAGTCCAACGACGGTACTACTAATTCCTTGGACTTGATGATTGCTACAGATATGGATAGTAATTAGTAGTCTGTTCCACAATAGACTGTATCGTGTTATAAAGAAATTATTGTTACGTCCAATTTTTTGCTCCTTGATCCTTAGAAGCACCGTGTGTCGATCTATTTGCAATTCACGATCCCAAATCAAAGGCAAACCGAATTCCAAAGTTAGGTACCAAAGTTTATTGTCAATTCACAAATAATCGACCAAAATATTGTTTGTTTATTACAAATAGACGACCAATGTCGTTCTAACAACAATAATTATAATAATTACAATTACCTTCTATTTTATAGATTCCTGGAGCAAAAATCTGCAAACGAACGAACCAAAATGGCCGAAAATAATACAAACAAGTTCATAAGTTAAGTAAAACAAATATACCCAAAAAACAGAGTGAAATTAATGATATTTATATAAAGGTTTTGATCAGCAAAATGTCTTCATTCCTCCCGTAACACTCCCGACCAAAAGAACCTTGGTTCTTTTCACCGACAAAAATATATAACAACAATCCAAGTATGTGCATCACAAGCAATCAACAACAAACATGCAATATGTCAACAATCTCGTGATCCCTAGGAAACAGCATATACGATGAAGCCCGTGATACTGACTTATCAACAGAAGCTCTAGACCCATAGATTATATGCAAGGGTGGGATCCAAAACCGATAAACTCACTTGTTGTTCTTCATGTTCCGTTTCAGAAACACAAGACATATGCACATCAATAGCATCGTTATCATGCAACACTGTAGACTGACTGTTACCATCAGACGCTTTCTTCTCATCATCACTCGACTGACAGTCAACCGAAGTAGGAACACTTACAGGTACACAACCTTGTGTATCTTCAATCAACTTAACATTCGCGGCAGGGTCCGATGACGTCAAAACACTAGAAGGCTCGTTCGATGAAGTTGTTCGACTAGTCACTATAGGTGGACTACTCACACTTTCTGTCTCTTTACTATCGCTGTCACTCGCACCCTGCTTTCATATTAATAGCTCTGCATACACTTTAAACACAATGAACTCAGTGCTGCGTCTTATTTAGTTATTTTTACACTCCCAAGTATCACTAATTTTTCTAGTTGAATATAAATCTCTTTAGTTTTTATTTGAAATAGACAGGTTACTCTACTAACTGGGTCGATTGACACTGTTCAACTGTAAACTGGTTGATTAGAATGCACTCTACTCTCCTGGGCGCAACCTTATCAACACATACAACTGTGTGAGTTTCACATTGCCTATTATCAATTATACTGTTCTCACTTACACGCTATTGACTTATCTTGGCCCCTTAGTGTTATCTATTGCTCCGCTTTTAACCGCGATACTCTTTATATCTCCTGCTTAGCTAGTTAAGTACATCTTCCCCACTACATTCAAAATGCTTATATCTTGTTTGAAATTTCTTACTATTTCTCCATAACTGTTAACTGTATAGCATTGATGCCTAACCAATAGTTCATAAGTTGTAATAGCCAGACGAGTTTGTGAAAGGAACTTGCAGAAATAGTGTTTCTCAACAGGATGCGAGACATAGAACACCAAGTAGAACTCAATAGCTTCTTTTAAACATTTAACATGAGCCTAACAACACAAAAGGAGGGAGGGTGGAGTTACTGACCAGCAAACATTGATGGTATGGGCGATAACTTCAAACAACCCATGTTTGTGGGGCAGAACATTTTGTTTGCTTTCGGCTCTTTAGATTGATGAGACGACTAATCAGTAACACTGAGGTTGCTCTTATACGCTTGCTACTTCTGTGGTTCATGTTTCCAAAACTATGCTGAGGTCGCTATTCTGTCGAGACACCTGCAACATTCTTACTCAGGCGCTTACAGTATGACTTAGAGGTTGGCATTCAATAATAAAGAAAAAAAACAGTTAGACAGTGCGAGATTTTATTCGTCAAATATTTATTTTTACAAACTCTACTCTTTTAACTAGAATTTAGATTTCAACGTACATAAATCAAGCTTCTTACTTCGACTTCTCTTCTATCCACCTGACACTGCACAACTCTCCCTTCTTTTTGCTGTACTCCTTTATCTGTGTGTTATATTCTTATATTCCCATAATTTACTTTAGTTTAAGTGGTCAGTATGAATTTTATCTTGACTTACTACTGTATTGACTACTTTAACATGACAGGTTAAGTAGTGCTTTGGTTATATGTATACACTTGCCACACTGCTGCCTTTTCCTCTCTCTCTTCTCCTTTTCAGAACCCCATTCACGGTGGGAAATCCTTGGCAACTCTAGGGAACATGCACCCAATGTACATGACTGTCTGGATCTCAGCTCGTATCAAGCGCGTTCCATATGACCTTTCCCAACAAATTCACTATTGATCTCGGCCAATCGCCAATAGAACCTATTGTGCACCTTCCTCATTTGTACTCTAATATTGAAAATGTGGCTGTATAATACTGTTTCTGTCAGTGATATGGTGTAAATATGCAATCAGAAACTGTCTCTTATACTTAATTTAACTGCTATAACTTTTACAGTAATTGTAAAAGCATTTGTGACAATTTGATCTAGCCTGTAAACTGGCGTGACTCTTGTAACTTAGTTATTTGAGAATAAATTATTATTATTATTATTATTACTGAGATTCTGATGACTACTATTTCCATTGCTAGTCATAGCATCCGAAAGAGAACGAAGTTTAGGCTTCTTAATAATAGTGGCATCATGTTGTTTCTTATGCTTCTTAGCTTGGGTAGCAGTATGTGAGCGTAACGTACGATCGTTTCGACGACGATGAGTGTCTTTCAACTTCCATCGATCACTATTACTCGCAGGAGTATCATCAATGCTATTATCATTAGTAGCCGCAGCTGTACAAGCAGCAGTACTCTTCTCATGACATCCAGTCGACTCATGCACAGTGGCTAACTTTTCTAGATCAACATTGCTTTCCCTACTAGGAATGCTCTTAACCTCATCTATCTTATCACTGTTGATAGTGCTCATCCTAAAGCTTGTAGTACAAGCCAATGATGGTGGAGTGCGACAGGTGGAAAATTCCATGCTCGATTCCTCATGCTGCATATTCAACACAACAGCATGTCCATAAAACCTAGATGAATCCTCATTGCACTAAGGGTACCGAATGTTAGCCTTCACAGTACTGCCATCACTGTGGCTAAAGCTATTGCCACCGACGCCTACGTTCTCCACTCTCAAACATCCAATTTCGTCTTGATTCGAAGTACTCAAAGAAGCTACATTAGCAACGTCAACCGACGAAACAGCACTACCTATAGTGATTCCACTATCGTTACCATCACGTTTATTATTCACATCAACTAGGCTATTAATACATATATCAGGTTTCACCTCCACTTTGACGTTATTGTTGTCCACAATGATGTTCCGACTATTCATAGTTAATGACGAGTTGCGAGATAGTTGGCATGCAGGCTTTAAGGCAAAGCTACCGCTGCTGCCACTTTCACTAACACTATCAATGTTGCTATGACTGCTTGGACTAGTGTACAACCGTCCATCCGTTGACCGTAAACAAACATCAGCAGGACGCGCTAAGCTGCTATTATCTTCCGCTTCAATATCATGATGCTCCATAGAACTAGATACAGTAGCCCGCAGACATCCTGATTGCTCAGCAACATGAAGTGCTGTGTCACTATTTACACTTGTTTTCCTAGGATCAACTCTAGGTCCTGTTAAATAATTTACCCTACGTGGAGAATTCCGAACATAAGCTATATTCCATCCGGTCAAACCTGTTTCGTCTTTATTCTTATTCACTGTACTCACTAACCTCTGTTTACTCGGATCCAAATAACCGTTCCTTGCTTTTCGAGCAGTTAAGAGGCTTTTACCATCACACACCTCGGATCCATCTTGATGCCTACCCTTTTCGCCCTTTTCTTTCTTTTCCATACTCAAAAAAGCCATCTTATTTGCTAAACAAACCGGCTTCTCACTAGGATACACATCAAGGGGTTTTAAACCATCGGGGTCACATACTCGTTTTTCAAGAGGGTATACCTTTCTGATACACTTAACTCTCTTGAATTCCGGGTGTGAAGTAGGTGTAAACGCATTTGAAGAATCCTCATGTCTCGCCCGCATATGACTAGTCACTTCCATATAGTTTTCCATGACCTTACATTCTAATTCGGCCATTTTAACCTCCTCTTGAAGTTCTAACATTTTAAGCTGTCTTTCTAACTCAAGTCTCTTTTCCAAATTCTTCTTCCTTAGTAATGCCCTTTCTAACCTCAATCTAGAAGTACTAAACTGAGATGAAGACTAACTATTAACACTAATATCATCACGTTTATCATCATTAAAGTCAGACATACCACAAACAGCTTTAGAAATTTTACCATCCATTTCGTCATTCTCCTTTGGCTTTCTGATTCTGGTTTCCATTGTTTGCCTTTGTTTGAAATCGAGTACCGAGCAAATGTAAATTAATCCAAACGTATTCGACCAATAATAACAAAAACTTGACGCAAAATATCTTGGAGCCTAAATGTCTCGAGCTATCCAATGTACGACAAAAGAATCAAAGTTGAAGTACCTTTGGACACAAATGTCCAAAAGTATCCAACGACCAAATTAAAATAGAAGAACTTTTGTTACGTCCAATTTTTTGCTCCTTGATCCTTAGAAGCACCGTGTGTCGATCTATTTGCAATTCACGATCCCAAATCAAAGGCAAACCGAATTCCAAAGTTAGGTACCAAAGTTTATTGTCAATTCACAAATAATCGACCAAAATATTGTTTGTTTATTACAAATAGACGACCAATGTCGTTCTAACAACAATAATTATAATAATTACAATTACCTTCTATTTTATAGATTCCTGGAGCAAAAATCTGCAAACGAACGAACCAAAATGGCCGAAAATAATACAAACAAGTTCATAAGTTAAGTAAAACAAATATACCCAAAAAACAGAGTGAAATTAATGATATTTATATAAAGGTTTTGATCAGCAAAATGTCTTCATTCCTCCCGTAACACTCCCGACCAAAAGAACCTTGGTTCTTTTCACCGACAAAAATATATAACAACAATCCAAGTATGTGCATCACAAGCAATCAACAACAAACATGCAATATGTCAACAATCTCGTGATCCCTAGGACTTACACCAGTACGCCTAGGGATCCGAGTAGCTACCTACCATCTACCGCTTCAAGAAGACACAGTTTACGTATATCTCTCACTAGGATCCCCTCTCTCGTCCTCAGTTCTACCTGTCTCACTAGTCTGTCCTTACTTGGTATCACTCTCTGTACTAGACCTAAGGGCCACTTGTTTTTCTCAGAGAAGTCAGAACATATCATTACTGAGTCACCTTCTCGTATGTTCCTCTCTAACTGTGTCCACTTGTATCTACGCTGCAACAGCGAAACATATTCCTTAGACCAACGTTTCCAAAATACTTGCGCCAAGTAACTCGCTTGCTTCCATCTCTTAGAATACCTGTCATTAGATACAGTGTTAGTAAATTCTGCAACATTCTCCCTCAATAGTAATAGTTTTGCTGGTGTTATTGCATCATGATCCTGTGAGTCGTCTGTAACGGGAACCAAAGCTCGATTGTTTATTATACGCTCCGCCTCTATCATAAAAGTTTCAAGGCATTCATCTGTCAAAATTTGTTCCTTTACAAGAGCACCCAATACCCTACGTACAGAGCGAATCATACGCTCCCACGCTACTCCCCAATGACTAGCGGCTGGAGGATTGAAATGCCAGTCAATCACTTTTCTTAGTAAATCAGAGTGTATACGTTCCTGTACCCAACCTTTAAGACATTTTCTTAATTCACGTTCAGCTCACACCAAAATTGATCCATTATCACTATAAATCTCTTTTGGATAACCTCTTCTGCCGACAAATCTCATTAGTGCCATGATAAATGAGTCGGTGGTAACACTATATGCACAGCTCTTAACCCTAAACAAGTGAATAAACAACCGTATCGCTTCTCAGTATTTCTACCATGTTTAACCATAAGGGGTCCAAAATAATCTACTCCAACTGATAAGAACGGATAGTCACCACCTTCTATCCTGATCGCAGGTAATGGTGCCATTAGTTGTTGAATTGGATGGGCGTTCCTCCTTTTACAATAAACACAATCCTTTATCACTCTCCTCATGGCCACACCACCCCACAAAATCCTTCTATGCAAAATAAGCCCTTTCTAACACTTCAATTAAGGGTTCACTCTCACCCCCTAATACATACCGGAAGAACGAGCAGGACTTAAAGCAGTACGCCTACACGCCCTCCAACATGGATATGACCTATCAAACTAACTATGTACCTGTACCTTCGACATCAGGTCCTTGATTCCCCTATCTATCGTAGCATGACCTAACGGTAGTATAAACCTTATCTAATTAACCCACACGAACATGTACAACACGTCGTAAAGCTGGTCAAATCCTCTTAGAGATTTACCTTCCACCTCATAGGGATGAGTCGTCAATCCACCACCCATTGCTCCAAACAGCATATACGATGAAGCCCGTGATACTGACTTATCAACAGAAGCTCTAGACCCATAGATTATATGCAAGGGTGGGATCCAAAACCGATAAACTCACTTGTTGTTCTTCATGTTCCGTTTCAGAAACACAAGACATATGCACATCAATAGCATCGTTATCATGCAACACTGTAGACTGACTGTTACCATCAGACGCTTTCTTCTCATCATCACTCGACTGACAGTCAACCGAAGTAGGAACACTTACAGGTACACAACCTTGTGTATCTTCAATCAACTTAACATTCGCGGCAGGGTCCGATGACGTCAAAACACTAGAAGGCTCGTTCGATGAAGTTGTTCGACTAGTCACTATAGGTGGACTACTCACACTTTCTGTCTCTTTACTATCGCTGTCACTCGCACCCTGCTTTCATATTAATAGCTCTGCATACACTTTAAACACAATGAACTCAGTGCTGCGTCTTATTTAGTTATTTTTACACTCCCAAGTATCACTAATTTTTCTAGTTGAATATAAATCTCTTTAGTTTTTATTTGAAATAGACAGGTTACTCTACTAACTGGGTCGATTGACACTGTTCAACTGTAAACTGGTTGATTAGAATGCACTCTACTCTCCTGGGCGCAACCTTATCAACACATACAACTGTGTGAGTTTCACATTGCCTATTATCAATTATACTGTTCTCACTTACACGCTATTGACTTATCTTGGCCCCTTAGTGTTATCTATTGCTCCGCTTTTAACCGCGATACTCTTTATATCTCCTGCTTAGCTAGTTAAGTACATCTTCCCCACTACATTCAAAATGCTTATATCTTGTTTGAAATTTCTTACTATTTCTCCATAACTGTTAACTGTATAGCATTGATGCCTAACCAATAGTTCATAAGTTGTAATAGCCAGACGAGTTTGTGAAAGGAACTTGCAGAAATAGTGTTTCTCAACAGGATGCGAGACATAGAACACCAAGTAGAACTCAATAGCTTCTTTTAAACATTTAACATGAGCCTAACAACACAAAAGGAGGGAGGGTGGAGTTACTGACCAGCAAACATTGATGGTATGGGCGATAACTTCAAACAACCCATGTTTGTGGGGCAGAACATTTTGTTTGCTTTCGGCTCTTTAGATTGATGAGACGACTAATCAGTAACACTGAGGTTGCTCTTATACGCTTGCTACTTCTGTGGTTCATGTTTCCAAAACTATGCTGAGGTCGCTATTCTGTCGAGACACCTGCAACATTCTTACTCAGGCGCTTACAGTATGACTTAGAGGTTGGCATTCAATAATAAAGAAAAAAAACAGTTAGACAGTGCGAGATTTTATTCGTCAAATATTTATTTTTACAAACTCTACTCTTTTAACTAGAATTTAGATTTCAACGTACATAAATCAAGCTTCTTACTTCGACTTCTCTTCTATCCACCTGACACTGCACAACTCTCCCTTCTTTTTGCTGTACTCCTTTATCTGTGTGTTATATTCTTATATTCCCATAATTTACTTTAGTTTAAGTGGTCAGTATGAATTTTATCTTGACTTACTACTGTATTGACTACTTTAACATGACAGGTTAAGTAGTGCTTTGGTTATATGTATACACTTGCCACACTGCTGCCTTTTCCTCTCTCTCTTCTCCTTTTCAGAACCCCATTCACGGTGGGAAATCCTTGGCAACTCTAGGGAACATGCACCCAATGTACATGACTGTCTGGATCTCAGCTCGTATCAAGCGCGTTCCATATGACCTTTCCCAACAAATTCACTATTGATCTCGGCCAATCGCCAATAGAACCTATTGTGCACCTTCCTCATTTGTACTCTAATATTGAAAATGTGGCTGTATAATACTGTTTCTGTCAGTGATATGGTGTAAATATGCAATCAGAAACTGTCTCTTATACTTAATTTAACTGCTATAACTTTTACAGTAATTGTAAAAGCATTTGTGACAATTTGATCTAGCCTGTAAACTGGCGTGACTCTTGTAACTTAGTTATTTGAGAATAAATTATTATTATTATTATTATTACTGAGATTCTGATGACTACTATTTCCATTGCTAGTCATAGCATCCGAAAGAGAACGAAGTTTAGGCTTCTTAATAATAGTGGCATCATGTTGTTTCTTATGCTTCTTAGCTTGGGTAGCAGTATGTGAGCGTAACGTACGATCGTTTCGACGACGATGAGTGTCTTTCAACTTCCATCGATCACTATTACTCGCAGGAGTATCATCAATGCTATTATCATTAGTAGCCGCAGCTGTACAAGCAGCAGTACTCTTCTCATGACATCCAGTCGACTCATGCACAGTGGCTAACTTTTCTAGATCAACATTGCTTTCCCTACTAGGAATGCTCTTAACCTCATCTATCTTATCACTGTTGATAGTGCTCATCCTAAAGCTTGTAGTACAAGCCAATGATGGTGGAGTGCGACAGGTGGAAAATTCCATGCTCGATTCCTCATGCTGCATATTCAACACAACAGCATGTCCATAAAACCTAGATGAATCCTCATTGCACTAAGGGTACCGAATGTTAGCCTTCACAGTACTGCCATCACTGTGGCTAAAGCTATTGCCACCGACGCCTACGTTCTCCACTCTCAAACATCCAATTTCGTCTTGATTCGAAGTACTCAAAGAAGCTACATTAGCAACGTCAACCGACGAAACAGCACTACCTATAGTGATTCCACTATCGTTACCATCACGTTTATTATTCACATCAACTAGGCTATTAATACATATATCAGGTTTCACCTCCACTTTGACGTTATTGTTGTCCACAATGATGTTCCGACTATTCATAGTTAATGACGAGTTGCGAGATAGTTGGCATGCAGGCTTTAAAGCTAAGCTACCACTGCTGCCACTTTCACTAACACTATCAATGTTGCTATGACTGCTTGGACTAGTGTACAACCGTCCATCCGTTGACCGTAAACAAACATCAGCAGGACGCGCTAAGCTGCTATTATCTTCCGCTTCAATATCATGATGCTCCATAGAACTAGATACAGTAGCCCGCAGACATCCTGATTGCTCAGCAACATGAAGTGCTGTGTCACTATTTACACTTGTTTTCCTAGGATCAACTCTAGGTCCTGTTAAATAATTTACCCTACGTGGAGAATTCCGAACATAAGCTATATTCCATCCGGTCAAACCTGTTTCGTCTTTATTCTTATTCACTGTACTCACTAACCTCTGTTTACTCGGATCCAAATAACCGTTCCTTGCTTTTCGAGCAGTTAAGAGGCTTTTACCATCACACACCTCGGATCCATCTTGATGCCTACCCTTTTCGCCCTTTTCTTTCTTTTCCATACTCAAAAAAGCCATCTTATTTGCTAAACAAACCGGCTTCTCACTAGGATACACATCAAGGGGTTTTAAACCATCGGGGTCACATACTCGTTTTTCAAGAGGGTATACCTTTCTGATACACTTAACTCTCTTGAATTCCGGGTGTGAAGTAGGTGTAAACGCATTTGAAGAATCCTCATGTCTCGCCCGCATATGACTAGTCACTTCCATATAGTTTTCCATGACCTTACATTCTAATTCGGCCATTTTAACCTCCTCTTGAAGTTCTAACATTTTAAGCTGTCTTTCTAACTCAAGTCTCTTTTCCAAATTCTTCTTCCTTAGTAATGCCCTTTCTAACCTCAATCTAGAAGTACTAAACTGAGATGAAGACTAACTATTAACACTAATATCATCACGTTTATCATCATTAAAGTCAGACATACCACAAACAGCTTTAGAAATTTTACCATCCATTTCGTCATTCTCCTTTGGCTTTCTGATTCTGGTTTCCATTGTTTGCCTTTGTTTGAAATCGAGTACCGAGCAAATGTAAATTAATCCAAACGTATTCGACCAATAATAACAAAAACTTGACGCAAAATATCTTGGAGCCTAAATGTCTCGAGCTATCCAATGTACGACAAAAGAATCAAAGTTGAAGTACCTTTGGACACAAATGTCCAAAAGTATCCAACGACCAAATTAAAATAGAAGAACTTTTGTTACGTCCAATTTTTTGCTCCTTGATCCTTAGAAGCACCGTGTGTCGATCTATTTGCAATTCACGATCCCAAATCAAAGGCAAACCGAATTCCAAAGTTAGGTACCAAAGTTTATTGTCAATTCACAAATAATCGACCAAAATATTGTTTGTTTATTACAAATAGACGACCAATGTCGTTCTAACAACAATAATTATAATAATTACAATTACCTTCTATTTTATAGATTCCTGGAGCAAAAATCTGCAAACGAACGAACCAAAATGGCCGAAAATAATACAAACAAGTTCATAAGTTAAGTAAAACAAATATACCCAAAAAACAGAGTGAAATTAATGATATTTATATAAAGGTTTTGATCAGCAAAATGTCTTCATTTCTCCCGTAACTCACAGCATGTCAAGTATTCTTTATTGCGAAGGTTGTAAAGTTAGGCTCCACTTATCCACATCTATCTTGGCACGCAAACTACTAATGAACAGGAATTTCCGTAACAAGATGAGTGGAATGCAAACAAGCTAACTGGTCTCAACACCAAGAATTTCACAAGTGCCCATCATATATCCGCTCATCTTTCTGGTATTCATTAATTACCTTTTAGATAAAATTAGGTCAGCGGCTATAAGCTACGTGAAGATCTGGATGTCCAGAAGAAGAGAAGAGGATTCAACTAAGTTTTGAAAGTACCTTGGACGGAAATTTATCATTCGTAGGGTATTACACTGATTTAGTAGAATTTATCTATTGTACCCGGTGCACTTTGCTTCTAGAAAGCAAACCTTCTAAGTTTTTAATCAGTTAATACATATTTGTCGTTTGATAACGATTTTGACTTCTGAATACACTAGTTTAAGCCTACTTACAGTGACTCTTGCACTTCATAACTGAACCTCTTACCTAATTAGCATTAACATAGTTAATACACAATAAATTATACCCTAAGATATTTGAGTTACTTAGACAAGCAATTATCCCACCCAATTTTCCATTATGACAAATAATTCGAGTTAAAGAGAAATGTCTCCAACTTCTAAACCACCCAAAAGATCAAAATCTGCAAACCTTATGTCAGATGAACCTTCACTAAGTATTCCAGTAGTAAAACTCGTAGATATAGGAGATACTATACCCAAATATGGCGAAACTTCTACACAGAAAAAACTTCACCATAATCTTGTAAAGCCTAAATCAGGAAATTCACAAACCAAGGAGTTGAATGCTCCACCCGAAACCGTTAATAGTAGTAATAACCATGGCAGCGAGATACGACAGTTACAAAACTCACTTACCCAAATTAACGATAAGCTTAACCTGTTAGCACCCCTCATGCACCTATGGGCCCCGAATAATGATAGGAACCTAGAAGAATTAGCCAAAGCGGAATATATCCTAGGCTTTGTAGCTGAGGAAGTTACGAAAAGAATAATGTCTTCCTGCAATGCGATAGCTTATAACCTCCCCGACCACACATCCTTGAATTCGCTAAAGGATACCTGTCTAAAAGCGTGTGATATGACAAACGTCAGCTGTCACGTCACTCGCCTCAGAAAAAAATCGGACAAATCAACTTGCCCTCTCCTTTTCAAATTCGGCTGCTGCAACGACGCCAAACAATTTATCCGTTTGAGCAAAAATATTAGCTCATCAACCTTATACAAAGAAGTAAAGGTTACCCCGGATCTAACGCCTTGTCAACGTCGTGTAAAAACAAGAGAGGCGACTAGATCACATAACGGTGAGACAGCAGACAATCTACAGAAAATAACCCTCAATGTCATGAAAGTAAATAAACAAGTAAACCGCGATGTAGATCTTGATAAGCCTGTGGACTGTAAACCTTCTAACAAAGTACGGATACCCTCTGCCACCAAGAAATCGAACGACCCTTGCAGTTCTAATCCCAGCTGTTCGAACGTTAACTTGACTGCTCTTTCTTATTTTCTAACGTACGCCTGTCTGATATGTTGAAACTTGAAGGAATACAAAGGAAATTTACTCGTAAAGTCCTAAATCATAGCTCACCCATTGACTATCCAACCCGATGTATTGAACTCGGGCTCGATCCATTATGGAAAAGAAGGCTTAAGTCCAATCTGATCCTTTACTTTAAACTCCTGCACAAGCTCACATATTCCTCCTGCAGTTTAGTCCTTATCCATGGCCCTTGTACACATAACCTTCGAGATAAAGTATCTACGGTCAAACTTGAGAAGTATAGATCAAAAACTCGAGAAAACTTCTTCCTCTCTAAGTATGCACTTATATGGAATAGGCTTCCCTCTAAAATACGCATGGCAAGTGGGTTTCATGAGTTTGTTCAACTTCTTAATGATGCTCTCAGTTGCACTGACTCTTCTGCGCTCGTGAACTCACTCGCACCCTGCTTTCATATTAATAGCTCTGCATACACTTTAAACACAATGAACTCAGTGCTGCGTCTTATTTAGTTATTTTTACACTCCCAAGTAGCACTAATTTTTCTAGTTGAATATAAATCTCTTTAGTTTTTATTTGAAATAGACAGGTTACTCTACTAACTGGGTCGTTCGACACTGTTCAACTGTAAACTGGTTGATTAGAATGCACTCTACTCTCCTGGGCGCAACCTTATCAACACTTACAACTGTGTGAGTTTCACATTGCCTATTATCAATTATACTGTTCTCACTTACACGCTATTGACTTACCTTGGCCCCTTAGTGTTATCTATTGCTCCGCTTTTAACCGCGATACTCTTTATATCTCCTGCTTAGCTAGTTAAGTACATCTTCCCCACTACATTCAAAATGCTTATATCTTGTTTGAAATTTCTTACTATTTCTCCATAACTGTTAACTGTATAGCATTGATGCCTAACCAATAGTTCATAAGTTGTAATAGCCAGACGAGTTTGTGAAAGGAACTTGCAGAAATAGTGTTTCTCAACAGGATGCGAGACATAGAACACCAAGTAGAACTCAATAGCTTCTTTTAAACATTTAACATGAGCCTAACAACACAAAAGGAGGGAGGGTGGAGTTACTGACCAGCAAACATTGATGGTATGGGCGATAACTTCAAACAACCCATGTTTGTGGGGCAGAACATTTTGTTTGCTTTCGGCTCTTTAGATTGATGAGACGACTAATCAGTAACACTGAGGTTGCTCTTATACGCTTGCTACTTCTGTGGTTCATGTTTCCAAAACTATGCTGAGGTCGCTATTCTGTCGAGACACCTGCAACATTCTTACTCAGGCGCTTACAGTATGACTTAGAGGTTGGCATTCAATAATAAAGAAAAAAAAACAGTTAGACAGTGCGAGATTTTATTCGTCAAATATTTATTTTTACAAACTCTACTCTTTTAACTAGAATTTAGATTTCAACGTACATAAATCCAGCTTCTTACTTCGACTTCTCTTCTATCCACCTGACACTGCACAACTCTCCCTTCTTTTTGCTGTACTCCTTTATCTGTGTGTTATATTCTTATATTCCCATAATTTACTTTAGTTTAAGTGGTCAGTATGAATTTTATCTTGACTTACTACTGTATTGACTACTTCAACATGACAGGTTAAGTAGTGCTTTGGTTATATGTATACACTTGCCACACTGCTGCCTTTTCCTCTCTCTCTTCTCCTTTTCAGAACCCCATTCACGGTGGGAAATCCTTGGCAACTCTAGGGAACATGCACCCAATGTACATGACTGTCTGGATCTCAGCTCGTATCAAGCGCGTTCCATATGACCTTTCCCAACAAATTCACTATTGATCTCGGCCAATCGCCAATAGAACCTATTGTGCACCTTCCTCATTTGTACTCTAATATTGAAAATGTGGCTGTATAATACTGTTTCTGTCAGTGATATGGTGTAAATATGCAATCAGAAACTGTCTCTTATACTTAATTTAACTGCTATAACTTTTACAGTAATTGTAAAAGCATTTGTGACAATTTGATCTAGCCTGTAAACTGGCGTGACTCTTGTAACTTAGTTATTTGAGAATAAATTATTATTATTATTATTATTACTGAAAATGTCCCAAAAAACAACACTGTTCCAGCTAAAACTAATAAAATTAAGAATCCATCCCCAAAATATATTGCACTAGAGAATACGATAGAAACTGACGTGTTTTTGAAAAACACGTCCAGGGGACCAAAACATTCTCCGTCTTTAACTAAGAAGAGTGACCTGATTAAATCTTGGGTCTCAAGTAAAAAAATAGGTAGGATTCAAACCCGATTCCCACCGACTTTTCCAACTACGATGAACAGGTTCACTCCTTTAATGTCATGTGATGTGCCCCTAGCCTCTCCAAGTTGTAAGACTGATAATATTAAGAACAGGTCAGACCAACATCTGAACATGCGCACAAATAATTATTATCCAAGAGCTAGGTGCACTGCCCAACCACCTAATCCTAGAACTATTAGTGAAAGTGGAAATGGAAGATTTTTCACCCCTCACCCTATCCTAAAGACCCGGGCTTTTATTCGCAAAAACGCTGAGAATGAAAACTCTATGCATCCTGCTCTACCAAGCCAGCTGGTATACATGACCCCCAAATTTAGAAAAGGCCATAGCAACTGGCACTCGTATATGGCTAACCCTCCCCAAGTTAAAACCATTCCGTATAAATTTAGCCTTAGTAACGAGCTGTGTCATCAAGACATTACTAGAAACGGTGGTGAACTGCAATGCCAGCCGAATCAAAATTTTTTCGGGATACAGCCACTTGTGGTACCTCTTGCGCGACATATAGCTCAAGTCATTTCATACCACATACAGAACATAAAAACACTCTCCTCGCACAATCTCAAACAGACAACATTCTCCCCATTTCCCCCGGGCTAACAACCCCTCCTGTAAATTTCAGTAATTTACTTAACATGTCCCCCCTAACTCCTCATACCACACTCACGTAGGTCATAGTAACTCCTTTACTCAAGATACCCTAAACTATTTTAGCTTAGCGGGACATCTGTTTAATATATGTCTTATTAATGCTCGTTCAATCTGTAATAAAAAGACAGATCTAGTCATGTTTGCTACTATCTGCCAACCATCACTTATTATGATAACTGAGGCATGGACCTGTAGTAATATTTCTGATCTTACTATATCTCTTGAAAACTATGATCTGTTTCGAAGTGATAGGTTACAAGGAAGAGGTGGAGGATGCCTTATATATGCCCACTCTAGCCTAAACTCGCTCTTATGTGATATATCTGAACTAAATAGATTGCCAGACTCTGTGTGGATCGTTCTGAAACCGTCAAATGCCGTTTCCTTACTGTTCGGCTGTGTCTACCGACAGCCTAATGTACCAACAGGAGATCTAGCATTATTGTCAGAAGTATTCACATTTGTTTCATCCCTACCGTTCACAAGCAAGGCTATTTGTGGGGACTTCAACATGCCTGAAATCACTTGGTTCCCAATCAAAGCACCTAAACGATTCGAATCATTTATTGAATGCTTAGAGCTTGGAGAGTGGACTCAACATGTTAATGGCCCAACCAGAAATCAAAATACATTGGATTTGGTTTTCACCAGCAATCTCATTCCTCATACTGTTTATGTTGGAAAAAAGTTCCCAGGTAGCGATCATAATATGGTCATATGCAGCCTTGATATAGGAGCTACAACTATAAAGTATAAATCCACTACACTTCGTAGGGACTTTCGTAGGATTGATTGGTCAAACTTCAGTAACTGCCTCAGAAGCATTGACTGGACAAACTACTTTACTGCAAACAATACTGATGAACTAATAAATGTATTTTATCACAACACAAATAGCATATTCAACAAATTTGCACCTTTAGAATCCTGGAGACCCAGAATTCCTAAGGACTTATTTATGCCAGGTCATATACGAAAACGTCTTCGAAGACATGCTTCCAGATTTCATAACTGTAATGACTTCTCCTCATTAGTAACGATGACTGAAATATGTGTCGAGGCAGAAATAACACGTACTAAAAAGGCAATCGCACAGGAAAAGCGTGCTGTTCAGCTGAACAATCAATCCTCTGAACTCATAAAACTCCTTCGGAATAAACTCAAATGCTCCAAAGTGAAAGGAGGGAGCATATTTATTAAGGACAATCAAGTGTATGACGACCCTAAAAGTATCGCAGAGTTGTTTAGCGAACATTTTTGTGCCACATTAACAAACGAAAACTCAATAAATGAGTCACACCTGACCCAAACTCCTTCCTGTGAAATCGCCAGTGTTGAATTTAGTGTACAGAACATTTCTAAGGCGATTACTACACTGAAGCACTCTTACATTGAAGGACCAGATGGCATCCCTGCCAGCATGCTAAAAAATGGTAGCAATGATCTGAGTGCTATTCTTCTCAAACTATTTACTATATCTCTCTCCACAGAGTGTTACCCTAATAACTGGAAGACTACACATATCATCCCCACAATAAAATCTGGGCCTACAGCGAACGTTGAAAATTACCGACCTATAAACATAACTTCGGTAGTATCTCGGGTCATGGAGAAAATAGTTAAGGCAGAGTTACTACAACATCTACTTAGTAACAATCTGATATCGACCTCACAGCATGGGTTCTTGAGGTCCAGGTCGTGTGATACATGTCTTTTAGATTATTTCAACGATATCACGAATGAACAAGACAAAGGGCTTCTGGTATCAGTCCTTTTCTTCGATTTTAAAAAGGCTTTTGATAAAGTCCCACACAAAAGGCTTCTACTTAAACTGAAGTCATTTGGAATCATCAACCCACTACACTCATGGTTAGCTTCATTTCTAAATGGGCGACAACAAATGATAAAGTACAACGACTGTCTTTCATCACCAAGACCAATAACCAGTGGGGTTATCCAGGGAAGTGTCTTAGGTCCACTCTTGTTTCTAATGTACATAAATGACATATGTAATACTATTAAATTTGGAAGAGCATACTTATATGCTGATGATCTGAAAATAGTATACAGCTATAAGCCTGAAGATCTGGACGAAAATATAGCTAAGATTCAGAGTGATCTTGATAACTTAAGTACCTGGAGCGAGACATGGCAACTGCCGTTTAACCACAACAAATGTGCCATAATGCATTTTAGCAAGCGTCACCTTGATACACCACTCTACTTACAAAAATGTAGAGTTCAGACACTCATATCAGCGCGTGACCTTGGTATTAGTTACTCTAAAAGCCTAAAATTCGAAGAACATGCCTCAAATATTATCTCTAAATCTAGACGACTAATTGGGTTTATAAACAAGAACTTCTTCACAAGTGAGGCTAAGCTTACTCTCTTCAAAATCTGTATAAGGCCCACACTTGAATATTGTTCACTCATATTTTCAAACATGAATATCATGGACAAAATGCGAGTAGAAAATGTACAAAGAAGCTTCACCCGGCGACTGCTCGGATTGAGCCATAACCTCGACTACACAGAAAGATGCAAGCATCTTTCCCTAGAACCTCTATGGCGCCGTCGTCTCAAAAACAACCTAATGCTCCTCTATAAACTAATAAATGGTCTTTCGTTCGTAAAATACCGCCCAACTATGAACCACGACACTGCTTACAGACTTAGAAACAACGCATATACACTATTAACGGCAAAACACAAGAAATTATTGCGTTGTAATTTCTTTGTAATACGATACAGTCTACTGTGGAACAGGTTACCAATTACTATCCGTATTTGTGACACAATCACTAAGTTCAAGAAACTAGTCATGCTGTTGCTAGACTCTAAAGAGATATACCGACTATTCCCGGAACTCACACAAAGTCCCCAGGCACTCTTTTATGGTCCACCAAATATTTAGATGAACCTCGGAAACGAATTATAGACTATGAACACATTGTGTTCTCATTACCACCCATACATGTATCATGAAATGATAGACGAATCCCCCTGCTCCTACTAACAGTAATAGGTTACGCCTTTGAAGTGTTACCCGTGACTTTTCTCTGAATTTAAATTCCGATTATTATTTTCATATCTTCAAAGCAGTTTTAGTTTTTATTTCTAGTAGACAGACAAATTGAAAAGCCTGTAGATGCTGATCAACTACTGTCAATTACAAGGAACTCAAACACCGTGTATCATTGTGAGTATCTTCTTATTTAAGTATTAACAGTTTAACTAATTTTTATTTCCCCAATTCATTAACATGCAAACACCTTGCCTGCTTACCAACTTATCGCTTTACTCATTAATTTTTAACATTATTTCAACTCTTTTTTTTCACTTTCTCCTCGTTCCAGCTCCCTGTCCTTCCTATTTCCAAACTACCCATTAACTGACTCATCTTACAAATCATACCATTCGTTTACTTAAAATCAGTGTGATATGCTATGTGGATATATTATCTGGCAAAGTTGTCTGGATTGCTTGTAATGTTGGAGCTAGTAGAGAATGTTAATTCCGATAAGGTGTACAAAAAAAAATTGAGAGTAGACTAGAGACCATTATTTACAATTAACCATTAAACGTAAGAGAGCCTAACATCACAAAAGGAGGGAGGGTGGTGTATCTGACCAGCATTCATGACGGTGGGGCGATAACCTCAATCTACCCATGTCTGTGTGGCAGAACATTTTGTTTGCTTACGGCTCCTTACGATATAGCAGGATGTAACAAATCAGTGATATTGATGTTACTTTTCCTAGTTAACCTCGTCTACAACCCATGTCTGTAACCTTGCACTGGTTTTTACTTCCTACCGAGAAATCCTATTACAAGCTGGTCTGGACAACTATACTAAAAATAGAGCTCATTCATAACTTCTTGAGCCTCAGAGTTAAAAATAAAAAGAATAAATAAAACCAAAAAATTATATCACTGATCCTCTTTATTATATTTTGTAAATCAACTTTATTACTAACAACTTGGTTCTTCTGAATTTCCTCGATTCTTTCAACTAACTTCTCATTAGTTATCTCACTACTGAATTGTCTTCATTAACCTACATAAGCGCAGGTGTAAAGTGTTCTGATATTAAAAATGTTTGGGTAAACATACCTTTGTTTTATCCATAAACGTATGTGCGAAGCCGTTGTTCGGCTTTGAACATGAATATTTTCTGTTCTGCTCCTCGTCCCGTTTTCTTTATTCCTTTTTTCAGAACCTTATTCCAATCCACATATATTAGTCTGGATATTTGCAGTAGACTTGGTTACCCTACCCAAGAACATGTGAAATCATTAGCTGACGAATATCAACCAGACCTTTGTACATTTACCGCATCAATTCTTGTTATATGAAAACCCATCTGTACCATGAATCATTTCTCAGCCCATAAGATGATTGTCGTAACGCAACCTTCGTAACTTGCGCCAATTACTCGCTTTGTACATTCCATCTTTAAGAAAACAATGAATCTTGTGAAATGTTTCAGTAACTTTATACCGTTTTAAAAAAAAAATATGTTGCTAATCTTAACATTTTGATCTTGCCTGTAAATTGGCATGTCTCTTGTAACATGTTTGTTATTTGAGAATAAATTATTATTATTATTATAGGGTATATTCAGCTCTTCGAGACACAAACATCGGACGCTCTTTAAGATCTCAGTGCCTGATCACTGTCTAATAATTACTAAGAGCATAAAAGTTACTTCAGACTATATAGTAGACGTAAAAATGCTAACGAAACTCTTCACTCCATGTAAAGACAACTTGGTACAATCTCTCCGTAGTAACTCTTAATACTCCACACAACGGATGCATCCTGAAGTTTGCACCCCTCTTCTTAGAAATGGCACAAACCCATTGGAACGAGTGAGGAGAGGTGCAACCGAATGGGTAGGAGAGTTCAACAAAAAATATTTCAAAGACAGACTCCTACACCTGGGATTATCCCCCCGGAGTTGCTGGAGAATCTTTGGTAATCTGATAATGGCGTACAACATCTCAATGATGTGAAATCATCACAACGAGAGCATCACAAAAACGGGCTCTTATACTTAATTTAACTGCGATAATTTTTACAGTAAATGTGAAAGCATTTGTGACAATC
Source organism: Schistosoma turkestanicum (assembly GCA_944470395.2). Lineage (NCBI taxonomy): Eukaryota > Metazoa > Platyhelminthes > Trematoda > Strigeidida > Schistosomatidae > Schistosoma > Schistosoma turkestanicum. The sequence continues at coordinate 18,832,669 of OX103977.1, read as the reverse complement.
TGATCTAGCCTGTAAACTGGTACGACTCTTGTAACGTAGTTATTTGAGAATAAATATTATTATTATCTGTCAGAGTTTGACCACTTCACCCCTTGATCACAGCCTCCTCAGAGAAGAGATTAACGAAGATACTTGGTAAAAATGTATCCATTATCCTTTTCACGAGCTAGTATAAACCAATCGGTTTCCTTGCGTTCGATTCTTGTTCTCTTGGTACGGTTCCAGGTATTTAGTAGTGTCATAAGGATGGAGGTCTAGTCACTCACTTGCTAATCATCATTTCCTGTTTGAACCAGCTGTGCCTGATGAATATCTTGAAACTTGTTGAATGTTATCATTATCGTTTCCTCAGATCTATAACTTAATCTATCTCGCGTGTTCTCTCTGTTTCCTCTCCTTTGCTTACACATCTATCCTTTCGCACAATCTCCACTACAAAGTAATGTAATTTGTTTACCTCGTAGAGGGAAGATTTGCGGTTGACTGCGATCACCACTTTAGACCTGTTATGTTCCCTGCACTAAATATAGTATCTCAGTGAATGCGTACAAGGAAATAAATTTGCTGGCGATTTCGTGGTATCGAAGGAATACCGAAATCGTTCCAGAAAAGAGGCGCGAAGTTACAATGAGCAGTATACCCAAAAATAGCAGCGACACAAGCATGAAGTCTAAGCTTACAAAGTTGGAATAAACAAAAGGTTCAGCGAAACAATCATTAATACAACTAGTTACAATAATAAATGCTTCTATTAAACCAATCGGATTGTTTTTATAAGAATGAAGTCACGACCTAATTAATTCTAAAATCTCATAAGAATTGTGATTTTCTCTTTATTGTTCTTGACAGTGCAACAAACTGATCCCCAGCCTGGTTATGTGATAGCTGCTGGTATTTTGTAACCTAACTGCCCTGAAACAAACGTAATTGCCTAAATCATATGGTATACTAACTCATAAAGAACTGCTAACTAGCTAGAATTAGTGCATTCGAGTGACTAGACTGCAATCTGTTGGACACTACTGAATTTTTGCATCCTTCCTGAAAGAAAAATAAGCAAGCGCAAAGAAATTATTTGTTTTATACTGGCTCATGAATAAGATATTACATAAAGTATTGGATACTAAATCACCTTCAATGTTGTTTTAACTAACTAAGTTGTTGTTCCTCTTAGTTAGTGAGAAAATGAGGTTCTGTAATTGTCGTTATGTTATTGCATTAATGGGATTTATCAACCTTGTTCTGGTTTACATGATGAGAGTCGACCTAAATGTTACAATACTCGCTATGGTTAATGATACTGTTGACAAAAGTCCCACAAATGATACTTCATTTGTTTGTGCTAACGTCTCCAATAATTTAATTGGTATGAAAACCGAGGTATGCATCTTTGGTCCGAATCCACTTATGATCTAGAGTAATACCGTAGAGTTCAACTGGAATAGACTGACTCAAGGATTGATACTAGGAGCGTTTTTCTGGGGCTATATTTTAACTCAAATACCAGGTTAGTTCCTTTTTTCATATTTCTTACTTATATCCGAAAATTTGTTATAAGTTATGCGTTATCAAAATTTCTGATGAATCACAACTTTTTCAGTCATTTATTTCATTTTAGTCTGTCGAAAAATGATTTAATTATCTTACGAGATATTAAAAGTTTGCATATTACCATGCATAATGGAGTCTAAAATTGATTACAAATTAGTGATGGAAACCAAAATCAATATTTAGAGTTAGATATCCCGGTTAGGAAACAGAAATAGGTTTTCTATCTTAATCACATCAGTTAAAATACCAGCATGCTATTTAGACAGATATGGGAATGTGAACGTCAACTCACTAACTTTCAATTAGTTGCCAAACGATAAAATTCTAACTGCTGAAATTTTTGAACATAAAGGTAAAGTCTATATCTCATAACTGATGTTGCTTTGTTTAATTCAAATGAAGTAGAATTTATTGATTACATTTACATTCTGCTGCATGCATAATAGGTAACTAGCCACCGAAATTCTGTAGCGGAGTTTTCTCCTAAAATGTGAGTTTTCCCGAATATGTTAATTAAAACAAATAAAATCTAGTAGTTTCTTCTTACGCGCTTTTACATTCACATGCAAATTTATAAATGTAGGTGGAAGTCACGCATGAAGAATATTTATTCACTTTTTCTATGTTATCGAGCATGTTTTCGCAGTAGATTCAGAATCTTCATACAGCGGTACGAACAATAAATTAAAATTATGATATCATCGAAAGATTATAATAAAATATTGTTCAGTGTAAATAATAACAAAAAATTATTTTACGCACAAGTAAAAAGCCCTGCAAAATTTAGAAGTTATAATATCAACGGCGCAAGATATTTTGACAGGCCTTTGTCATGAGGTAAAAATTGGGTTAGATCATATAAATTAATATCAAAAAATTAATATTGAAGTCATGGGAATATGGGAGTTACTTCAAGAGAGATGTTTTCACCTGAAACCAAAATATTAGCAAATGGAAACCATAGAAGAGACGACTACGGGATATACTTCGTTTATACATATAGTTTAGGTTTTATCTCTGGCCACAGTATATATACCTAGTTTCACAAGACCAAGTGAACTGCCGAATCAGTTGAATAACCATATTTTTACGCACATGAAAAATAAGTTTCTGCTGAAGAATGTTAGTTGTAGCTTGTCTCATAAAACGTTTTTCTAATGGCTATTAACAGTAGATTCGCAATTACATCAGAATTTCGGTCATTTTTAAACTCTGAATTCTTAAAATACTATTTCTCGAAACGGATCTTTTGGATTTCTTTTTCCGACTTACTGTTGTGTTCTGTAAAAGTCATCTTAGTTGGGGTTCAAGACGGAAAGTCTCATATAATTGGTTGCATACCGTTGCAGCTTGCATCAATATTTTGAGCCTACATGGTTTGTTCAAGCCTTTGCACATACTAATAAATTCATTTTCCTCCATTTGTCATTCATGTCTTTTGACTTCGTCAACTGTTCGCTTATTTGAGTGAAAAATGTGCATTGCTTGCTTCGCTAAACATGTCTAGCCTATTTTTTCTGACATAAACATTTAGTCATTGCTCATCACACCGAATTAGCACACTCATTTTCTCCGCTTCTTTTCACTTCTCTTCACATTCTGTTACATATCTGCTTACGTGAATATATGAAATAAATTCATCTACTTAAAACCGTTTTAAACTTTTAATAACCACCGTCAAACATGCAGGGTTTCCTAAAGAATGATTTAATGAAAGTATATAAAAGAGCTATTTCATAGCTTATTCAGATGTTCGGAAATATTGGAGTCAGATGTCGAGCCACTAAACTGTTTTCATTTTTCAACTATATAGGATTGATATTATGAACTGTTGAAACTAAATAGCTTTTTCGAGGATCAAACTTAGAGCAGCCATATCGTGTGACAAGTTCCTAAATCACTGAGCTATTATCTGTTTGTTTGTGCCTATAATACCCAGCGTAATTACATATGAACTCTGCTGACGTACCTCGTACCAAAGAAAATCATCTGTAGTGCTTCCTGGTGTTTAATAGTTGTTTAAATGAGATCGGCTTGTAATATAAGCTACTGAAGCCACAAGTCTTAAGAACCCCACAGAATGAAAAGTACTGCATTAGTTTTTTTTATATGAAATTCCTTAATATTCATAATACTAACAACTAGTTGTGTTCGTTTTTATCTATCAGTTAATCATTTGAACAAAGCTTACTACTTACTTACGCCACCGACCAGCATTCTCCAACATTCTCTGTTCCGAGCCTTCCTTTCCAGTTCTGTCCAACTATTATTCATTCTTCTCATGTCTGTCTCCATTTCTCCGCAGAATGTGTTCCTTAGTCTTCCTCATTTCCATCGACCTTGAGGATTTCGGGTGAGGGCTCGTCTTGTGACGCAGTTGGGTGCTTTCCTCATTGTGTGTCCGATCCACTTCCAGTGCTTCTTCCTCCATTGGAATCTGGTTTGTTCTAGACCACAGTAGGTTGTTACTGATAGTGTCTGGTGAACGAATCCGACGTATTTTGCTTAGACAACTGTTGATGAGCACTTGTATGTTCCGGATGATGGATTCCGTAGTTCGCCAAGTTCTTGCCTCATAAAGTAGAACTGTCTTGCATTCATTGCATCAGATCCGGCAAGCTCATCAATGATGCTGCTCAGATATTTCAAGGTTTTTACATCTTCCAAAGCTTCAGAGTGAAGTGTGATTTGGTTTATGTATGTTGTGTTGTATCGGCGGATCTTGCTTTCCTTTTGTGTACGTTGAAACCTACTGCTGCTTAGGCTACTATTACACTGGTCTTCGACAAAAGTTGTCAGTTGCTTAATAGGACTGATAGACCATAGTATAACCTGTTCATGTAACTATCCCCTGGATGATGCATTCAGGTGTCACATTCGATGTCAAATTCTGTTCAGGAAGACCATTTACAGCTGAAGTTTGAATACTTGTACTTCTCCTACTGACTGACCGTGTTTCCATAGATAGCGCTGCAGCTTTATCTATCCATGTCACGTCGGATATCTGCCTAAATATTCAATTAAAAATTTATCTTCGAAGCACCTAACAGATGACATCGTAGTTAAATGCAATAATCCTACCAAAAGCCAGAAATTTAATAAGGGAAACTGAGCTTTCAGCATTAAAACGACATCCAAACACCACTAAAAGTGCAAAGTCATTGACACGTGCAACCTATTTTCCTTTACAGATTATTTTAAGGGTTAAAAAGTGTAAATACTTCATTAGGAAATAAGCAGCTTATTAAACTTTGCGACATATCACATTATGTTTACTAATTCAGAAGTGGATTTAAACACGCATACATAAGGAAGGGTGATCATAGCTTTTAAGTAAGAGTGGTCGAAAATCTATGGTCCTGAATCGCTGTTAAATACAAATTAATCAAAATGACTCTAGTAAAAGCAATTGGTAAACACCTAGTTTCGGTATACTAAATATTTGATGAAAAGAGGTCATAAGTTTGGTCTAAACTCATCTCTAATGGTATCGTATATACGTAATTACGCTAGTAAAAAATTGACTTCAGTGTAGTATCAAAGTTTGTGCGATTAAAGTTCTCTTATGTTTCAATTTTTTAGTTTTACCTTTGTATCTCTTATACAAAATATGGTAAAAAAAATTAACGTACGATCAAGCTTTACACAATGAACTGGGCCAATACTGTCACGCTATTTAGAATATGAAGTTCGGAAAATCAATACATTTGTGCACTTTGTTGGACGATGCTTTAAAAGGGAATACTTTTTTTATGACCAAGCAGTGATTCATGTCTTACTCTTTAGGCTCTCACGTTGGGATTCACTTAGATATTTTGAGTATAGTAAGTAAACTCAACTAATCAAAAGGAACATTTTAGCTGAACAATTCTATTTGCAGTGGGCAGATAACTGTTGGAATGGTTTTCTTAAGACAAAATAAATAGAAATAGATAACTCTTAACAATGAATTACTTTCAATTTGATGCTTGGTAGCAGTTTTATACCTCATTTACCCCCTAGTTCGCATGCTATCACTCCTGAAAAGTAATACCATAATTTTTCAATAGTTTATAATGTTCTATAGACAGATTGTAGGTCATTTGGTGATTGTATGAAGCTTCATTGGCATAAGAAGCTAGTGTGTATTATGCACTGTAATCATTATTACCACACGATATGCTAGACAGTACAAGAGTTGACTGATTATAAGGGTTAAGCATTAGGGATACCAGAAAATCACATTGTTCTATGAATTTATTCGTTATTTGTCTGAGGATGTATCAGGAGATGTAGATTTACTAGTCAGAATTTGTGAGAGCTTAAATGATAAAACAGATAAAACATCGATAGAACTGTTATAGATGTATTCTTTCTTTATCCTTCGATCTGAATTAAAATTCATCTGATGAAATGAAAGGTACATTGTGTATGTGACCAAGTGAAATAAAATTGACCAATAGGTTCACAGTCATTTAACTATAATTCAAGACCTTAATAACATATAACATAATCCAACGAATGAATCGCAAGCTTACAGTAAGAGCAACAAAACATATTACAACCGAAAGGTTTGATAATAATAATAACGTGAATGTTTTACGTCAGTTTTTCCAAATATCCACTAGTATATAACATTATTATATATACTACTATATTCTCAGTATAGGGTTTTGGAGATTACTGAGTTTCATTGAGTTCATGAACAAATCAATGTTGGATCATTACTGTTAACTCAAACATTACTGAACGGTCGCCTCATCCTACTTGTTTGATTGAAGTTATTTTTCACTGAATTATGAGTGTATGATCTATTCCAAGTCGTCCGTATTTCAAATTTAACTGACTAACTTATAGGTAGATTAGAATACTTCTTCTTGATAACTTCTGCGCTGAAAGTGTCGGTTGCCGATTTTTTTAACATGTTGGTTTGATGAAAATAATAATCATTTAAAAAAATAAACAATATCAGATATTTTCATATTCTTCACTAATAAACATACATTCTAACGATTATTTCATTGAATTTAATATCAATCATTCAGGAATCAATTTTTCAGATAACAAAATGTACTTTATAAACTTAATATTTCATTATTACAGAACGATCTTAAATTGATATGTTTCTACATCTTGCAAAGTGAAAGTTATTATCTTGAATAAAGTATGGTCTGTTACAGTGAAATTGTCTCGTGTTTAATAAAGTTGTATATATATATATATTCAATGATACTGTTCTTTATGGTCAGTTTATATGTTGATACTTGTCTAGATACTTCATCATCCTGACGTAAACTACTAGCTGTCGTAAGAGTGAGTTGAAGAGATGCTAGACTCAACCAAACTGAGACATATTGTAGACGTATGAAGTCATTGACTGTTTAGATGAGTTCTGTTACGAGATGCAGAGTGCCTTGTTGAGTTTCGTACAATGTTTGTGACTGGTGATCAGATACCTTAATTGATATGGCCCAAAAGTGGTGATCATGGCATAGATTTATTCAGTCCTTGTAGTTTAGTTTCAATACATTATTTGCATTATGGGGCTGTGGAGATTGTTGAGTTACTTTTTGAAATCATGAATCGATCAATGTTAGACCACAATTAGAAACCTGGAAGCACTGGACGGGCGTTTTTTCCTGGTATAAAACTCACCATAATGCAATTACCTGTGTTCACTATTGACTATCACCGTGAGGAATCTTCTCCGAGTTCTAAAGAGAAGTCATGACTGGTGGAGCTCAACCTTATTCAGGTGTGAAGCAGTGCTCACTGAAGACAGTGTATGAGTCTGCGCAAGACCATGAGTTGATCGAAGTTAGACATTAACACCGTGAGATACCAGCTCAGTGGTCCACGGGTTAAGCGTTCGCGCGCAAGACCGAATCTCCTGGATTCGAATCCTGCGAGTCGTGAGCGCGCGCTGCTGATGAGTCCCATTCCAGGATGAAACGGCCATCTAGTACTTCCAGGTATCCAATGGTGGTCTAACACTGGTCGATTCATGGTTTCAAAAAGTACATTGTTCCTCTACCTTCTATCCTAGTAATTAATTACCTTTTTTCAAACAATATTCTCTCTGTTTTGTATTTCTTTATTATCTCTTGCATTACTGTTATTATTTTGACTAACGTAATAAACATCCTATTAATTCCAGTTAATTGTACTGACCTAGTATGATAATTTGGACTGATGTATATTTATGCCGGATTCTATGTTTTTTATGATTAACCATTTGAGGCGAAAATGGAGAGTAAGAAAAATTACTATCAATTTGTGATAGCCTTTTAAATCTAATTGATGTAAGAATTTCAAAACTATTATTGTGAACAGATTTTCACTCGTCTTTTGTAATTAACCGAAATGATTCTTATTAAGCGAGTGAATAAACGTTTATCAATTAATTATGATTGTAGCTATGTAAGAGATAGGCTTATATGAACAAGTGTATATACTTGATTGATCACTGAGAAGTAACCAGTACCTTATTTGTCTAGTTCCTTATTTTTGATCACATTGACCTAGTTGCAATCTAGTCACTAGTTTAAATGACTCAACATCATCTACAATATGTTAGGATGTTAGGTGATTTAAAGTAGTCGGTAAGAAAACGGTCAGATAGGATTGTGTAGTAGTTATCATCAAGCGACTAAACAAATACAATAATCAACTAGCCATAAATAACTCATTCCTGCGCAATCGTGATTCCACGGGGTTTTCTGTTGACTTCCTTCAATTACCTTATGGCGAATTGCAGCTATGCACCGCGAAATAACCAAGTTAAATCCCTTGACAGCCAGAAGTCAAAAGACCCGTCGTGAATGGATTTAGAAGTATGTTTGTTGGTAATCTCGTGATATCGAAAGAATATCAAGATCCAGACAAATATTACAGGAGAGACTACCGAGACAATGTGAGCAATGTCATGGTCATGTGATCAGGAAGATAATGGTTTTTAGTATAGATAAACAAAGGAGTACAGTGAAACAATCATTGGTACAATTGGTTACAATAATAAATGTTTCCATTTCACCAATCGCGTTCTCTTCATAAAAGTATTCCACTACAACCTAATACCTGAGCATCTCAATTTAAGAAATTTTATAAAATGATTAATTTATTGAACCATAGAACAACAGTAAAAATGCTTTCATTATGATAAGTGGGAATTCGAAATATATGTTATACTTCGATAATCCGAAAAATTACATTCATTTAAGCAATGTACTTGGAGTATCTCAGTAAAAAAGAACGATTAGTCATTGATGAATTTTATTTAAATTACAATATTCTATAGAATAAACACATTACTGTGGCTAAGATTATTTCTACAGTTTAAATGGTTGTAGTAAATGTGTACGAATCTAATGAAGTTTAGTTCTTATAATATTCTTGTATAGCAGCATTAAGTGAACTCAAGTTAACTATATTAGTTAAAATATGCATTTTGATAACAAGATGCTTTACATGTTTGTATGGACACACATACGTAGGGAGGAGTAATCGGACTTTGCAGTCAAGGGTTATGGAACACGTACCTAAGTGGCTTCAAAATCAGTTAACGTCAGATGAGTCGATTAGCGTTGGAAATAGAAAACCATGTTCATCGATCGCAAAACACATAATTGAGACAAGGCATAAGATTGACATCAAGACAGCCTTCAAAACATTGTATGGAAACGTTGAAGGACGAATTTTGAGTTTTATGGAAGCCTTGGCTACTCGTAAATTAAAAATCCCCCATTTACCCTGGTAATCTTTGAGCCATTGTATTGCGTTGAGTAATGTGCCAATTTCCCACCCTTTCTTATTCTTTCTATATTATGTTAATTTTCTCTCTCCTTCATTTACAATGATCACCTTAGATCTCTAGGAACTTTTATTTAATTGACCTTTCATTAATCTTCACATAAAATACCTTGAAAAGAGTAGGTGTATGTAACCAGTTTGTTCGAAATGTATCGCGCAAATACATCACATTTTTCAGATCACTTACGTCTTCTCACTGTTCTATCAAAATTTATAAAAGAGACTAGTTGTTTTAAATGTCAGTAAAATTAACTTTTGTTTTAACAGTAAGAATGTCTGTTTTTGTTTACTGGTGCAAAAATTGTTTATTTCATCTGATATTAGGTGGTTGGAAGTAGTCAGAGGAAACTCTCCTCGACCTCGTTGATACTCTTGAGCAAAGTATACTTGAAGTCATGAGTGAATTTATGGCCTCAGTGAAATTTTATTTCATGTAACTCAGTTTCAGAGTCCTCTGAAATTACTGATGAGCTATTAGGGAAGCGACGATTGATTGACCACTGTGTAGTAGTGACCAGTATAATTTTTGTAGTCATTTGAATATCGATCTACTGCTAACGACTTTTGTTTATTGTTTGAACGATTTAAAGTGATAAAATGAGATCTTTCATTTGATTCAAGAACAGCTTGTTTCCAAAGAAGGCTAATAATAAGTTTTTGTTTAAATCACGAACAGTAGTTGGTGGTGACTTGTAAGAAATTTCCATTTGATTAGCATCGGATCCATATTAATTGTATCTTAATTATTTCAATGAAGTAAACTTTGATTTTTGGGTAGATTTCGTAAAATAAGTAGTTAAGTCGATTTAAATGACTGTTGACTACAATGAAACGCTCATCATAGATTCCACTAGACGCCACATTCCATCTACTTTATGTCAACTTGTGTTACAATGGCTATATCGTGACAATCCTCACAGAACAGTCGTATGATAACCAAGACTGAATTGAATTTACAACTGTCACCCCTATGGAGCATAGGCCGCCATCCAGCATTCCCTAACCTTCTCTGTTCCGAGGCTTACTATCGAGTTATGTCCGATTGACATTCATTCTTCTCATGTCTGTCTCCATTTCTCCGCAGAATGTGTTCCTTAGTCTTCCTCATTTCCATCGCCCTTGAGGATTTCGGGTAAGAGCTCATCTTGTGACACAGTTGGGTGCTTTCCTCATTGTGTGTCCTATACACTTCCAGTGCTTCTTCCTACGTTGGAATCTGGTTTGTTCTAGCCCACAGTAGGTGGTTGCTGATAGTGTCTGGCCAACGAATCCGACGTATTTTGCGTAGACAACTGTTGATGAGCACTTGTATGTTCCGGATGATGGATTCCGTAGTTCGCCAAGTTCGTGCCCCATACAGTAGAACTTTCTTGACATTTGTATTGAAAATTGTGACTTTGGTGTTGTTTGTAGAAATGCTGCCCTTGATTTGTCGATCCGCGCTTTCATTGCATTCATTGCATTAGATCCGGCAAGCTCATCAATGATGCTGCTCAGATATTTCAAGGTTTTTACATCTTCCAAAGCTTCAGAGTGAAGTGTGATTTGGTTTGTGTATGTTGTGTTGTATCGGCGGATCCTGCTTTCCTTTGGTGTACGTTGAGACTTACTGATGATATTCTGGTCATCTTCGCCTACATTTGTTGTGAGTGCAGTGGAAGAGCCAAATCATCCGTGAAGTCCAGATCGTCCAGCTGCATCTAGGCAATTCACTGTATCTCGCACTTCACCTCAGGTGTAGATGATTTCCTAATCCAGACGATCACCAGGAGAAAGAGAAAGGGTAAGAGTAAGTAACTTTGTCTGACACTGATTTCCACTTAGAACGATTCTGTGAGGTGTCCTCCATACAAGATTTTGCAGTTTAATCCATCATAAGAGTTCCGTAGGATTTTGACAATCTTTTCAGTCACGCCACATTGTTAAAGAAGCCTCCATAGTGTCATTCTGTTCACGCTGTCGAATGAATTCTCTTAGTCAAGGAAGTTGATGTATAGTGGTGAATTCTGTTCAATCGACTGTTCCACAATGATCCGTAATGTGGCAATTTGGTGGGTATGTGAACGATTCTTAAGGAATCCAGCCTTTAGGTTATACCAATCATTAATGTAAAAAGCCTAGTTTCCCCATTTTATATGTCCATGTTCAATGAACTGACAAGTCTATATTTTCTTGCTTTTTTCTTCACATTAATTTATGTTTTCTGGCATATGATTTCTAAAAAGCAAATTGCGTTGATTAGTTTTCAGTGACGAGCTCTGGATATTCTTAGTTAGAAACTTTGACCAATAAAGTTCAGAGATATCTTGGATGTGAGGGAGTTTATCGATGTTGACTGAAAGATGGTTGTGTAATGTAGCAGCTTTATTATTATTTTTTCTTCTGTCTTTCTAGGTGGCATCTTGGCGTTTCGTTTTGGTCCTAAATGGGTTATCTTTTCAAGTTTATTCGGATGTGCTATAACAGAATTTTGTTTACCTAGTGCAGCACGTATTCGTGCTGAATTGTTAATTGCTTTACGTGTAATACAAGGTCTTCTTCAGGTAAATTCTCAAATGTTTTTTTTAATTTAAATGGATCATTATATTAGTTCACTTATTTCGCTTCATTCTGAATTAAATTATTGTCACATTACTAATAATAAGTTCATTCTTTTGTGTCGATTTGATTCTAGTAATTTGTGCTATATCCTAATTTGTTTATGACCAACTGAAAATGAACATTTGAATTCTCAAACGGTCAACCATGACTAATTAATGCTTGATTATTTCTCCTTCTTTATGTTCACTAATCAACGGAAATTATCTTTAAATTCATTAATCTGAAAACAAAACTATGTTCATTTTGCTCTGAAGACACGAGCATACAAAGCCAATTTTCATCACACACATTGAAGGATAAAGAAAGAATTGTTGAAATGTTGAGCAGTTAGAGGTAGTCTATAGGAAAACATGTTGGACCTAGGTTTCGTGCTGGTTAAGACATGCCAGACAAGCATATCCACAATTCGGGTTCAAAACCCATACCTCACATCTCATGGTCTGAAGTATTACTATTACCTTCCGTAGCACTGAAGTATTAATTGATTAATTGATTACTGAATACTAGCCAATGTAATGCTTATCTAGTCCTTTCAGTATTGATCAAATTCTATCAAAAAATATTTAAAATCTATATTCTACTGAATACAGCAGTTTCATTCAAGTTTTTTTTATTAGACACTGATTATTATCAAGTCAGTCGGTTAGTGAATCGCAATCAACGTCAAGCTAGACGCAAGTGTACGTTGGACCAAGTTACTTCATCATGATAGTAAGACAAGATAATATTAACTAGATGAATAACAAACAATTTGAAATAATTATAGTCTCAACAATAGTGAGAAAGATTGAACTTTAAAAATGTAGTACGAAGAGACAGAGTAAAAGGCATTTATATAGAGTAATTCTATGATTGAAGGTCTAGAAGAAGTTAAAAGTAGATCTATTTGCATCATTAAAAATGATTCTGAGCCATTTTACCTAGTTTTTGACTTAAGATTGCAGTTATTACGCGGATTTTAACCGAGTAGTCTATCTATCACCTTGACTGTGATGAATAGTTAAGGACTTCATGAACTAATGTCATATTTTAGTTGGATCACGCCTAGCCATTTTTCGGACATACTTTTAGATCGCTAAGCATCACTCATTGAAATAGGTGGTGGTCTGGGTCACGTAACACGTATCCCAAACGCTTCAGTCTACCAAGATTCATCACCTCATTTTCCAAAATCGATAGTTTTCATACAATATACATAATGTGTCTGATAACTGGGTACACTAACCTAACCTCTACTTTTAGCCGCTTCAGCATAAAAGGAGATTCTGGTGAAATTTAAACAATAGTGGACTTTGAAATACGTGTCTCAATGATAAACTTTATTTATTCTCTAACTTACAAAAAAACAACATTACGTATATACAGTTGTACTTATCATTCATAGAGAGAAAGAAACAAAACAGAAAACGATTTAACTAATTTCAATAATCTACTTTCTAACTTACTTCTTATTTTTACAACTTAGTATTTCATATTATTTTTCAAAAATCACACTACGTAATAATTAGTTAACCTACTTAAGATGATTTCTTACAACAAGAAACATTGATAATATGATCATCAGTTAGATAATTTATTAAGTAGTGAATTTACATGATTTAAATCCTAATGCTGTTCAACCTTTCACTTGTGTCTATTATTGTTTTAGAAAAATCGAATTTCACTAATCTCATAATCATGAACAAAAATCATACTTTAATCGATAGTGATGATAATTGCATAACTCTTGTACGCTTGTTTTTTTCTCTGACATTGTTGGTTCTTACTTTTGTGTTTTTGTGAAAAATTAGTATTTCTGAATGAAAATAATGGTTGATCTTAGGTGTTACCTTGAGGTAGTGATCAAGCTATGTTAGCTGGAGCATTCGTTCCACATGGTCCTACCATGTCAGGTAGGTCGGTTGGAAAGCGGCACAACTAAACGTCACAAGCTTGTGGCCAGGGGGCGGAGTAATATCACCAGCAGAACTGGGGTGTGGTAACATTAAGGCGTTTTTCTCATACAACCAGCATCTGCAGTACTTCTGCCTTTATATGACAGAAGGAGAGATTTAGAAACAGTCATCCCTATAATTAAAACACCTACTATTGTCGTGCAGATTTTCATCATCCGTTGTGAAGCCTTCCAACTGCGGAGATAACACATCAAAAACTGTTCTCTCTAAGGCTATGCATGATCGATCTTAAATAATTGTTTCTTGGACTGCAAAGTTATATTCTCAAGTTGTCACGGTCATCTATATCCCAGTTTTAATTCAATGTATCTCAAGAAGAAATTTAATTTCATGGTATGTTGTGACTACATTCGATGATAAATTTTGTTGTCCTTACATGGTGTAGTTTGACTCAACTGTAAATTTGTCTCTGGGTGTGTGCACTATGTCCAAGTTTTGTATTAAATTATGCATCTATCATTATTTTCAGTGGTTCTGAAGCTCCCATAATATCGTTCTGTATTGATAACCTAAGCTGGATAATGTACTCTATCCCAATCAGTTTCAGTCGATAGGTTAAGCTTGTGTAAATATCATGATCCTATAGGAGATCAACGGTAACCCGAATTACTCAATAGTGGTAGTGTCTCAGACTGTGCACTGGGTTACACAGGTTCTAATCACATAGGAAGTACTATTTCCCTGAAGTTTGTCATACATAACGCAAAACCTACTTAAAAAAAAAAGTTATTTTGCTGACTGCCACCAAATGCTACAGTTTCTAGTAGCAGTACTGAGTTTGTAAACGAAATTTATTTTGCATACATATACATCGACTGACCTTGTAAGCTGGGCATTACATTATGTTGCATACTGTAACCTTCTGCCTCATCAACACCAGTCAGTTTTGAATTATGTTCAAAAAAAGATTCTTGATCATTCACATGACTTGATCTCTTAGCTACTTAATAGGTATTAATTATAACTACGTGTTGATCGTAGTAATGTTATGTATTAATTATTAAAATTATTCAAGATACTCACTGTTAAGTAAATGTCACAATAACTTCTCAACTCTCATCTATTGTCGATCTTTAGTTAAATATTTCTTAGTCAATATTTGCTTATATTACTGGAGGATATCAAGTTCAGATACTTCAAAACACTTCGTGAAGGTTAGCTGTTTTTGTGCGAGTCCCTCCTATGAGTGTGTGTGTGTGTGTGTGTGTAAGTATAGTTTAACTATCCGCCATATTTTTTTTATTTAATTTCACTGAATTTCACTTGAATATTTATTGATGTTTATTAGCCTAATGAAAAGTAATCATATTCTTATTTGATTTGAAAAGGTTAAGTACTTGAGAAATTGTTGTATTACAGATAAATTATGTTTTGTTTATATAACTAAATCTATGTGTAATTTTCAAAGTCCATTTGTTTCGATTTATTTATTCTGTTGAATTAGTTTATGTTTTTATTGTTTAGATTTATTAAATGTTCAGTATCGTTTTTGTGCTCCATTCATTTTTATACTGTTTTCATACTACACTAAAATAAAATATGAAAGACCTTTATCTCAATTTTAGTATATATATATATATATATATATATATATATATATCAATCATATTTCAATATTGTTTTACATTGTTGTTTTGTAGTGTGTAAATTTACTGCGTGTTCTTAAGCTCGGTAATTAGCTCGTCTAGACAATCGTTATACTAAATGGCATCTGACGGTTATAAATCAGAAGGTGAACTCGTAGTGTGTTGAATACGTTTATTTGGGACACACCATAAAGCGAAGTGGAAAAGCAGTGAATAAAACGAATGAAGCGACGTGAATTGGAAAAGGCTGTTGAACCAACTCCAACGCGCTTCGCCTGTTCATTCGCCCATTCGTTTGCATTGTTAGCTCAACAGCCTTCTCCAATTCACGTCGCTTCATTCGTTTTATTCACTGCTTTTCCACTTCGCTTTATGGTGTGTCCCAAATAAACGTATTCATCACTAGGAGTTCACCTTCTGATTTATAACCGTCAGATGCCATTTAGTATAACGATTATCTAGACGAGCTAATTACCGAGCCTAAGAACACGCAGTAAATTTACACACTACAAATAGTGAGCCCGATGTGATCAAAATCGGCCACCACAAAAATGGTGAGCCCGACGTCAAAATCTGCCACCACAAATGTTGAACCCGCCGCAGTAAATCGGCCACCACAGTTTAAATCTTCATTTGTTTGTGGTATGGAAAACTAACTTGCAGTTCATGTTGTGCATAATATGTTTTGTGCACTTTTAAGAATTGATAATTCAGTGGAATTCATGTTTTAGTATTCATTACAGATCTCTTGCTAATCAATTCCATGATCTGACTACACTAAATAGTGTGTGTGAAAGTTGATATTTTTCCTTTTATCTCTGAAAATTGTAGGATACTAATATCTGAAAAGATTGCAATCTGATATTATTTGTAAACTTATCTTTTTTTGAATTGTTCATAGCAAAGATAGGTAAACAGTTAGTAATAGCCTCGGGCACGAAACAATACTTCACACTTCAAATGCTCATAAATCATCTTTGGCAGGCATATCTCAAATTAATTTCGGTCAATATAGTTTGACAACTTTATCAGTGAATTTACTACAACTACAGCGAAACTGTTGTGAGAGAATTACTTAAATCATATTGATAAGTGTAAATATTGATATTATTATCGCCTACTTTCAGTGACAATATCTGTTAATCGTATAAAAGCATATTATAAACGTCTGATGTGAATCTCTTATTATCTTGTGTCACAGATGATTGTTTAATCTCCAAAGGTTTATGTCTATATTATAACTTGACCAGTAAGTTGATGCAGTTCTCAATGTAAATAAAGTGATCAGAATGCTAAAAAATTTTGTTAAAACCCCAGATAACTTATGATTAATATCCTTAAATACAATACTACATAAATTTAGGTTGACATTCAAGACGTTGGACAATGTTAGAGATTTTAGATGACATTGAGTGATATATTAATTCGTTAAAAAAAATAAATAGTAAATGACATTGCAGAAATTCATAAATAAAGTGACAACAAGATTACAACAAATATAGAGTTTTGATATGAATAATGAACCTTTTCATATGATTTGTTATTTACAGTAGAATAAAAAAGGCTTAGGGTTAAGATTTTCAACTATATTACTCAAGAGTATGGGCTACAATGCATTCTTGTCAAGTAGACAAATAAATTCCGTATTAAATAACTACGAGATACTATCTTAAATCTTTGTACATCATCTATAAAGTATAATACATTTAGGCTACTTTTAGAATCCAAACAATCTGTTTTCCTGTAATTTTCCATGAAAAATAATAAATTTCCTATCACCAGTCCAAGAATTATTCAAATTCATTCCTCGTGGCAAAAACGACCAATTGAATTAAATGTTAGGGGCTATTGGACTTCAACGCAGAGTTCAAAACGCGATGATAAATAGCTATTAGCTAATATTAACCTACTTAAAACTTCAGTAAAATTCACTGACATTTCGCTACTAACACAATTTCAAAAACTTAAACCCATTTATAAAAGTTAGTGTCATTTTTAAGTGGATATTATTGATAATAGTAGATACAAATTTTTAAAACGGAGTGGATTTATTCTTTAGTTGAAAGCAACCTAGCATGAATGACTCAGACTGAAGATTTCCTATAAACTGAAAAAAATTTATTAAAACTGCATAAAATCAAATATTTCATAAATCTGGCCAAGTTGTAGTGATTTTACCCATATCACTCTGAAATAAGAAAGGAAATCTCGGCAAGTTTGAGAACTACAGAGGCATCACTCTTCCCTCAATACCAGGAAAAGCCTTCGACTCCGTGGACGCTGGACTTCGAGATCAAAAGGCTGGATTCCGTAAGAATCGTTCACATACCCACCAAATTGCCACATTACGGATCATTGTGGAACAGTCGATTGAACAGAATTCACAACTATACATCAACTTCCTTGACTAAGAGAATTCATTCGGCAGCGTGAACAGAATGACACTATGGAGGCTTCTTTAACAATGTGGCGTGACTGAAAAGATTGTCAAAATCCTACGAAACTCTTATGATGGATTAAACTGCAAAATCTTGTATGGAGGACACCTCACAGAATCGTTCTAAGTGGAAATCAGTGTCAGACAAAGTTACTTACTCTTACCCTTTCTCTTTCTCCTGGTGATCGTCTGGATTAGGAAATCATCTACACCTGAGGTGAAGTGCGAGATACAGTGAATTGCCTAGATGCAGCTGGACGATCTGGACTTCACGGATGATTTGGCTCTTCCACTGCACTCACAACAAATGTAGGCGAAGATGACCAGAATATCATCAGTAAGTCTCAACGTACACCAAAGGAAAGCAGGATCCGCCGATACAACACAACATACACAAACCAAATCACACTTCACTCTGAAGCTTTGGAAGATGTAAAAACCTTGAAATATCTGAGCAGCATCATTGATGAGCTTGCCGGATCTAATGCAATGAAAGCTCGGATCGACAAAGCAAGGGCAGCATTTCTACAAACAACACCAAACTCACAATTTTCAATACAAATGTCAAGAAAGTTCTACTGTATGAGGCAAGAACTTGGAGAACTACGGAATCCATCATCCGGAAGATTCGAGTGCTCATTAACAGTTGTCTACGCAAAATACGTCGGATTCTTTGGCCAGACACCATCAGTAACAACCTACTGTGGTCTAGAACAAACCAGATTCCAATGGAGGAAGAAGCACTGGAAGTGGATCGGACACACAATGAGGAAAGCACCCAACTGCCTCACAAGATGAGCTCTCACCCGAAATCCTCAAGGTCGATGGAAATGAGGAAGACTGAGGAACACATTATGCGGAGAAATGGAGACAGACATGAGAAGAATGAATGTCAATTGGACATAACTGGAAATGAAGTCTGAGGACAGAGAAGGTTAGGGAATGCTGGTTGGCGGCCTATGCTCTCTATGGGTGTCAGGCATCACAATATGTAATCTGAAATAAGTCACCTTGTATACGAACATTACTAATCATAGATGAATAGATACTTTGTGTTAAGCCGACTATGGTCAACTGAATACAAATTACTATGTAGGTCAACTTTGTATATTTAATGTTATTATTGAAACAGAATTCGTAAATAATTTTAAATCCTGAACAATCATATCCTAAAGCTCATCGTTTTTGATTGTTAACTTAACAAAAATATAGTTTAAATTCATATAATTTTTATTATCAATGTTATTATTTGAAATTGTAAGAAGTAGCAAAGTACATAGTTTTAGTGTGAATATCGAAGTGTTTAATCCGAATCCTAAATTTATTTGTTTCCCGAATTGCTAAATCTTACTATTATTTCTGAAAATTATATTTGAAATTTTTTGTATAATTTTGATTTTAATTATTCTCACTCTGAAGAAGCCTAGGCAAGATTACCAGAAGAAGCATTGGAATGATTTAAATTTCAATCTCTGAAATTATTTCGATTATTATTATTATCGCAAATTAATGTCTTTCATAAACACGGCGCTTAATTTCTGTCAAAGTATCCATTCAAATATTGACGATTAGTCTTACATACCAAATTTATTGTTTTTCGAATTTATGTAACTTAAGTAAATAGAAATTTAACTCTGGATTATCAGATTTATGCTGTTACCAGCGTCATTCAACTGCACGACATACATATTCAAGTACGAATATGGTAACTGCATTTCAAACCTGAAACTATTCTCATATTTCATGAGATTTTTCCGCATGGTATGCCTTCTGTTTTAATCTTGTACTGAAAAGGCATTTCTTGAGAGGCTAGTTTTTTGGTTGGAGCCGCGCATACAATATATCATAAGTTGAAAAAAATGCGGACCTATACATCTTTGGATTTTTAACATATCAACAGTGTTACGGGTAATCGCGTACTTAAAATCTTCATTGACAAATTTGTGATATTTTGTTTGCCGCATCTCAGAAACAAAGTAGAACAGGTCACTTCTCATTTAAACTATAGATCTTCATAACTTCTTATATGGCTTCTACGAGGTTGGTGTTGATCTATAGAAGTGATTTAGCTTGCAGCCTGAACCCTCAAGTTCGATTATCTTTCTTCGTCAATAATTTGTCCTCATGGTAACGGGAAAGGTGAGATTTTCCTGTTGTATGGCATTGGCTTGCTTACAAATGAGGTCTGAGAATTATATTAATGGATAAACACATTTTTTACTGTTTAACGTCTCTGGTGCACATTACTTTCGAAAACTAGTTGGTCCATTCGGAAGAAATAATTATCAAATAATATGTTTTTTGCTTACTCACCGAAGAACCTACCGTATAGTGTGAACTATGCGCAAAATTTGCTGGGCACCTTGGAACTTTGTACCTAGAGCATTGATGATGGAAGGACTGTAGTCACTGATGAAGCTGCTGACTGGTATACAAGACAAAAGACCGTCACAGAAAAGAGTTAAAATCATTTCAATTATGTCTGATGCTTCTTGAGATGCAGATCCAAAGGCTACTAGTGTCGCCTTCATAGAGGCATCCAATGCCACTAACTGACAGAGTAACATCTTTAGGTGCTACCAATTACTTTAGTGTCTACGAATCAACAGACTGTGTACTTCTGAATCTGTGTACAGAAAAAATAGCACCACAGCTGACCTGTCTACGTTACGATGCATCTGTGCTTCGCCTCCTGCCTGAATGAAGCGTACTGCGAAGGTTTCAAAACTGCCTACCAAGTTAACTAATTAAAGAACCCGGAAGTTTGGACTTTTCAAACACACGGCTATGCATACTAAAAAAATGCTGTGCAAAGCTTCATTTTCCGTACTTTTTGTAAACCAAGTGAATTACAATGAAGACGGTAGCTCTAGACAGTAGTAAACAGCGAAAAGCTTCCATTTGATGTTGTGTCAGATAATTAAACCATGCGCTTTGCTTATGAAAAACGCGTAGCAAATCATGTTTGTGATCTGATTCCAGTATACTTGCTACCTTTCTTCTCTTTCTTTTTGGTATTCATTCATCTATGTCACACAAATGTAACAATAAGATATAATAGGACTTTGAAGTAATCATATAGAACAAACTCTTGATTCGTTCAATTTTGTCGATTCTGTTATGACTATCAACGTAAATGGTAGAAAAATCTTCTCATTCTATTACCTTTCTCGCTTTAAAGACGTTTTTATATGTCTTTATTGAAAACAAGATATTTTTGTTCCGGAAAATCAAATGAAAGAAATAATTCTTCGATATACTCTCAATGCTTTCTATGGAAAAATTGATGGATTTTTAATGGGTTAACCGTCTTGGCTGATTACTTCCTGTCCAATCTGGAATTTACGAAATGTAAGGATGAGACTTTCACTATTTGTGAGGAAGATATAAACCTCAATGAAGTCTTGGAATAATTCAATAACTGTCACCACCAAGTTAAGTTCATATGAGAAGAAGAGGCGAATTCTGAAATGCAGCCGGGATCGGAATGTCTACGAATTTCGATAGCTAGAGGTACCATGGAGTTAAAAGCGAAACTTTACACACCGTTTATCCTCAAAGACTAAGCTAATATATTCTCACCACACAATCGATAACGAACTACCTCAATTTCCATGGATACTCATCCAGATTCATCGATAGAAAATTAACTTAAGAACTACATCTTGTGGAAGCTCAACAATTAAAAATATCCTCTTTTTATGAATATAGAACTTAAAGGTTATATTGCTACCGAAATCTTGGAAAAACGGATTTCAAAATGATTGTACAAAGCCTAATCAGCTAAGCTTCTTATTGTATTTTCAAGAGGGTTTATCATTTGCAGGTGTGTTAAGGATAAATTTTCTGCACCACAACATTATTCATCTGTAAACTTATTTGCTCTTTTGGTGCAATTTACATTGGTCGCACAAAGAAAACACTTTCCAAACACTTCTGAGAACAATATATGGAGTGGTCTTTAAGTGGAATATGCTAAGCTTTCACTAGCTCAATATAGGAGCGCTTAATCAATTCAGCATGAGTTGACCTGGAGGAATGGTCCCTCAAAATAATCTATACACAGTCAAAGGAAGTAGATCAAAGAGAGGTCGGATGAAAAGCTTGTGCACTACCGAGGCATTGGTGATCCACCTCCAATTCAAGCCTGAACTCTGTATGTAAACTGATGCATTCAGCCTCTCATCTTCCCCTAACTCTAATTTCCCTCTACTGTATGTTCCGGTCTTATCAATGGTTTTATTTTTATTCTGTACTTTTTAAACCGTAACCACTCCTCATGGTTATTATTGAGTTATTATTATAACCTTTACAATATTTAATTCTTATTTATATGTGTTAAGTGGATTATTATTAATGACCTGTAAATTGCTTTCTTCTTCCTATTCTTCTCTAATCACATTACTCATTACGTCGTAATCTTATTTTTTTTTTATTGAAATACTCGGATTACTTAATGCCACCATTCTCTTCTACCCTCCTGTAAACTCATATATTTATCAAACAACTATGAATACGATTGTAGAGCTTAAGTAAGTGGTTTTGTCGAAAAATAACATTCTTTGATGAATCCTCTTAATTTTATTCAACGACATTATGGGTTACTTTAGTTAACCGAGTGTTGATTGAGTAGTACAATTAATTAACTATCAGTTACAGTGGCTAATGATAGTCTCACCTCTGTCACCACAAATTACTCAAGTTTGAAATGTAAACAATTGGATTTTAATTTGTGGTTTGTTGCCACGGTCTTGAAAGTTCTGTATGCATAATTTAGTGCTTGATCATCATCTCAAACTACAAGGTAGGAAGGATTTGATTCTGACCAATTTGATCTCTCTTGCTGTTACGGGTATGAGGGCGGCTGTCACTTCCCGGCTACCCAAACTGTGGAAGGTTGTTTCTGGATGGACCTGAAAAGGAAGGTATATTAGCGTTGGTCTTAGAGACCTGGATGCGTGACCGCAGAGCCTAAGGAACAACTGCTTGGGGGCCGGTCACGCACGGCCTTTTTATGAAGGGTTTTTTGAGTATTAGCTCCGCTCTTGAAAGCCCTTAGTGGGCACCCTCACCACCGGAGACGGAAATCCGTGAGGTAGAGTGATGTGTGACATTTTTAGGGTCGACCTTTTCTAACCCATCCTTCCTTGTGAGAAGGCAGCATCGCTGCAGATGCTGATTGTCCGAGGGAAACACGTTACTGCTGTCACACCCCTCTGCAGTCAGCAGTACGACTTCGCCCTGAGACCTTGAGTAGTTGCTTTTAGTCTGATCGTTCTCCAATCGACGTGTGTGGCATGGTAGGATCTGAAGGAACAAAGGTTCTAGCCAGTATAGCTCGGTTGGGTCATCACGATAGGCGAGCCCGACCACCACGTCAAGGTAGCAGCTACGGTTGGGAAACTACAAGGTAATAACTGCCCAATGCTCTAGGGTTATATACACTGGTCTCCCAGTTACTTCAATCAGTTCATAATCAAATATGTTCATAAAGTTCCTCATTTAGTTAAAGATGAACTAGGTTTTTCTTAAACTGCAAAGATTTATTCTTCTAGGCTGGTGTTATATATACATTCCGAATTTAGCTGATTCATATCGCATATTCCAAACAAATAATGACCTATTAGGTGATTCGTAATATTCGGTTCACGATCTTGCTAGACCTATGCTTCATGCCAGTTGGGATTCGTTGGAACTAATATTGCCCATCGAACTGGAATCCACCTCATCCAACCTCACAGACACTATTGTCTATCCATTCGCCTCATTACTGACTAAGTTTCAGTCTGTGATGTTTACAGTTGATTAGTCTAACATTTCAAACAGTTTATGTGAGATCAATTGGCTTTGTTAAGTCATCATACCAAAACCTAATCCATAGAATTTGACCAACTATGTAAAAGTGATTAAAAAAAACATGATATTTATCATGATTACGGATTGTTGTTCACTCAACATGATCTCATTCATTCATTTATTGATCTTCTCAATTTTTTTTTTGTTCACTTTGTTTTCATTCTTTAAAAAGGGTGTAGTAATGCCGAATATAGGCTGTTTAATTGGTAATTGGTCACCGCCAAATGAAAAAAGTCGATTTACTGCATTTGTTTTCTCAGGTTTGATATTTTGTTTTATTTATTCAACTGTAGTTTTATTTTGCATAAAATTTGAAAAATTTATATCTATTAATTGTATAAACTATTGAATTAAAAACAAACTAATTGTTGCATAAATTTAGTATATATATATACTTGGAAAAGTAAAATGTTAATTTCTCATTGCTAGATAGTGAAATAATTATATCAGTGTGCATATTGTTATTATTTATTGCTGTAAGTGATTTTCACGAATTGTTCAATTTGTAATTGAATTAATGAAACAGTAAAAATAAGGTTGTAACTAGGTGTGTGTGTTTTATTCTAATCATATCATATTGATTAGTTCACCAGGGATTGCATTTAATATTATCAAGTATTGCGAAGAGTTATTTATTTATTAACTACTGGTTGTATACTGAATGGTTCACATTACTAATATTAGTCAACATTGCCAACTATAATCTATTACAGTCTCATTCATCAAATTAGTTGAACTTCACTGGTCATAACTATTTTTTGTTGTTGCTTTTGCATTGTGCATAAGGTTACATTCATTTTATTTATAGTTATTAAACTATGCTGCATTTCATGAGATTTATAACCTGGACACAACACATACATTTGAAAAGAAAACACAATATTAGTCAATAAAGCTAGTAAACGAACCTACTAAAATTAGTTAAAGGTAGCTTAAGTAATCTATCCATTACTAATGTGAACTAACTTTTAATCTATCTATCATATCAATGAAAATATTCAATATATTCGGTCTTGTTTGTTTGAAAATCAATTTACTGCCTAAATGAACTCTAGAAAACTGCATTTATAGGATAATTGTCTGTACATACTTGTGGAATGATAAAATTGTGCCTTAAAGCAATCCTAGGATTCTCTGACACCTGACCGTAAAGCTTGGATAGATCATGGTTCTGCTAATAGATTAATGTTTTCTGAAATCACAGAGTAACCAGTAGGAAATTAAATGAAAGAATATCATGTAAATGAAATACCTAGTTCATATATAAATCAAGGAATTTTTCGAATGCTGGAAAAGAGGATATGTTAAGTGTAGAGCTATAATAGATAGGCAATATTTTTGAAGGTTAAAGATTGATCCGTTTTCGTATTTATATAGAGGTTTGTGAATATTGTCGGATTTTAATGGTCTACGTTATAAACCAATCTTATTTAGAGCAAGGAGTGTCCCACTTTAGTACAGAATACATCGGCAATGCTTATCAGCTTTCTCACCAGGGAACAAATTCAGGATCTTCGATTGTGCGCACAGGCATTTAACCTTTAAATCACTAAGCCAATGACCACCGGTACATATGTCAGTCAATTCTTAGTGTTGTGTGCCTATTTCCCATCGTGGATATGTGCTGCTGAGAGGTCCTGTACTAGTACGAAACACCTGTCCAGTGTTTCCTGGTTTTTAATAGTTTTCCATCTACGAAGGTCATTCCATAACATAAACTATGACATTGAACTGTCTTTTATGAGAAAATTCACTTTTGTAAGTACAGACAGTATAAAACGAAACCAGATAACTTTATTCAGCCACAAAGATAAAAAATCAACAAATTTATGCAGGGTAGCAATTAAATTCTTGTAGTTATATTTAGCTACTTAGTAATATTAAGTAGCTAAAGTAACATACAGTATAAGCCGATCTGTCTTTATTTTAAAATTTGCACATATTAACTGTATATCTTACATGACTTAAATGTTGGTTTGCTATATTAATAATTTTTCTTAAGGTTTAATATTTGGCGCTGTTATTGGCCAATCTTTGGCCGGTGTAATTTCACAACCAAGATTAATTCATTCTACTGATTCAACAACTTATGTTTCCTATTGGCCTTATGTTCATTATACTAATGGTGTAATTGCTGTAATCTTCTCCGTAATATGGATTCTTTTAGTATTCAATAGTCCTAGTCAACATCCATGGATTAGTGAAAGTGAAAAACAATATCTGTTATCATCATCAATAAATAATTATTCAAAAAAGGATAAACAGTCAGTAAGCTGAAGTTCTTAAAAGATAAATATTTTGTATAAACGGAATAAGTTTGTGGTTTCCTGTTGTTGAATTATAAGATTATGATTGATCAGTCTCTGTTGACATATATAAACTCTGAGCTGATTGTCTCGAAACTTTTTAAACCTTGTACTTAGTAACACGGTGTTTGGAGTGAAAGGTATTACTTTTAGGTCTGGAAGTGTAAATCATTGAAATGATTTCGAAATAGGATGAAGTGCACATCACAGATTCTGCTATT
Organism: Schistosoma turkestanicum; assembly: GCA_944470395.2. NCBI lineage: Eukaryota > Metazoa > Platyhelminthes > Trematoda > Strigeidida > Schistosomatidae > Schistosoma > Schistosoma turkestanicum. The sequence continues at coordinate 18,806,368 of OX103977.1, read as the reverse complement.
ATCCAACCTTGTTGCATGAGGCTTAGAAACAGAAAACTCAGGAAAATCAAGTCAGTATAAAGTCTGTGCTACGGTTAGCGTACCACGATTTCAAATTTTTGCCATGTATCGAAACAAAATATGAGTCTAGGTGCTCTGGAATAACTAAAGGTAGCCTCTGTATTATCGAATTGTGGAATTTTCAAATGAGTGCTAAACATGCACAGATTATGTTATCATCAAGACCCTTTTTAGTGTGGTAGAAACACCTTAATGCTGTCATACCCCAATCCTCTCAGTGATACAATATGGTGGTTCGAGTCGTGGATGACAATGAACACTTCTACCAACCAATTACGTTCGGGTCTTAAGCGTTATCCTGTCATGAATTAATAAGAAACGAGACTGGGATTGTCCAGATGAAATAAGTTTATTTGCTAGCGATTTCGTAGTATCGAAAGAATACCGAAATCTTGACAGAGAAAATCGGCGAAGGGTACAAAGCAGAGAAAACAAGATAGCGACCACTCAGAATCAAAGTGTGTGGTACAAAATTATGAATAAATAAAAGGTTCAGTAAACTATCCACTGGCACCATCGGTTATAATACTGAATGTTTCTATTTAAACTTGGAAAAATCAGCATATCAATTAATAAATACATCAATTTGGGCTACAGGTTATTTTAATTGCTGATTCAATTTTGAAATTGTTCTAGTTAATCTGCATAAATGTAGATTTATTTACTTATATCTATTATTATTTACAGGAAAGAATGACAAATGGTAGCACGAATCCGGCTGACTCTACAAGGTATTTACTAATTTTGATTTCGTTGAGTCTTGTTTGTGTCTTTGTAGACAATCGTCTCACTCCTGATCCGTCTAAAATCTACTAGTAACGTTTTCTCACTGGGACTTCAGAAACCTCTTCAAATAAATTACAATTGAAATGATCGATATTATTCTATGATGAAATGAAACTTGTGGTGTGTCGATTTACTGCGTGTTCTTCATGTTCGTGATTAGCTTGTTTAGACAATCGTTACTAAATAGCGTCTGACGGTTTATAAATCAGAACGTGAACTGGTAGCGATGAATACGTTTATTTGGGACACACACCGCAAAGCGAAACGGAGAAGCTGTGAATAAAACGAATGAAGCAACGTGAATTGGAGAAGGCTGTTGAACCAATTCCAAGAGATAGAGCATGACTAAGAATATATAGTCAGACAAAAAATAAGATAGACATATGACAAGCAAAATAGATATGCACATATGAATAAAAGTGACGGATGATTGACAAGGTCAAAAGCAAGCGAGACAAATCATGCGAGCACATAGGGATATTAAGAGATTAACATTAACGCGAAAAGGATGAGTAAGCTCATGTGCGTAAGCAATGTTCAGTCGTACCAGGTCATAGAAATTAGACAATAATAAAAACAAATGGTACACGTAAGTTGTTACTATGAAAATGACTTGGTTAAATAAATTAATCGAAAGCCTCAATCAAATTAAATATGAGCGAACTCAAGTTTATGTGTGATTTTACATGCTTTTGTTTGTGCACATGGTTAACACGAGCTGATAAAATAAGCCAGTGACAATGAAGTCATGTAAGATTTTCGCATACCTTTTAATACAATAAGTGCTATAGCTAATACACAATAACCAATGAAGCTGGCTACGGTGGTGATGGAGTTTCAGTCACTCATTTCTAAGTCCAAAGGCTGTTTCACTTGTTGTGGTTTAGACAACCATATAGTGTCATTGATTTTCACACCTAGGATGTGGCTTATGCTCAAGTACCTGGTGAGTGACTTAATTTATTATAGATTGACATTATTGTTCAAATGTGATTTGGCTAATTTTATCAAAAAAACAATAAAATTTAAAAACTGACAGATAAATATAGATGATTTCTCTTAACTTCTACCTTGATAAAATAGTGACTACAACATATCTCCTCCAAGATGGTTTTCAAGCAAGGAAAAGTACCTATTATTATTAAACTTCTGTAATATTGCAATATATCTAGTCGCATAGTGTTATTCATTGTTTGTATAAATGCTATTTTGTGAATGATCTTTGAAATGTACAATTTATTTGTTATAAAACTTGACTATTTTTTTTTCTAGTTTAGATAATATTTCAGTTGAATCAAGGGTTTTACAAAAAAATCCAGTCCCATGGCGGCAGATATTTCAATCAGGTCCAGTTTGGTCAATTCTCATTTGTCATGTTTGTTTTAACTGGTCGTTTTATTCGTTAGTAACATCTATGCCTACTTATTTGTTTCGCGTTCTTGGATTCAGTATGACTGAAGTAAGTCTTCATTTACAATATATATATATATATATATATATATATATATAATTCATTGTGAAATTACAGCTACTTAATTGTAATTGATAAAAATTAAACGTGAAGAAATGATATATTCTACAAAATACATTCTTTTTGATAGAATACCAGTCATTTTATGCTTGTCTTCTTAATGACTAAGAGTACAGGACACATATTCTTGAAGAATAATTGTGAATGGTCAACTAACCTACCTACATACAACATTGCACAGTAGCCTATAACGAAACTATACTCACCTCATAATGATTAAACAATTAACAGTTTCTGTATTTTTAATTCAATGAAACTGAAACCTTCGTAAGAGATTTTCTGTATGAATTTCAACTGATTAAGGTTTCGTTATTTTAAAATAAGTTAAGTGTCTGTGAGTTTGTGTTGTATCTACTACTGTGGTGTGTGCTACTTATACGAACGATATAAGTAGTATAAGAAGGGACATGAAAGAAGAAGTCTCACGGTCAGAAGAGGAAAACGGAAAGTAAATGGAGCAAAAGCAAGAAGTAAATGGAGTACCAACAGGAAGGAAAGGAAGCAACAACAGGAATGGAGTTTTGGAAATCCCGACTCAAAGATGGTGTGCAAATAGAGTGTTCAATCTAATGTGTTCGTTTTTAATCTTCCGCGCCTGCCTCAGTCTTCTCAATTGGTGTCGCTGCCTCTACACAGGATGAAGATCCCATGGCCTCGCGAGTTTGAAGACGGAGATGTAAGGAGCTTCTTGAAGGAGTTTGAGGCCGTGGCGGAGCTGGTAGAAGTCAAGGGGCGGAGAGCGAAGGCGGTGGTGTTGGGGACTCTACTAACAAACAGGGCGAGAGCGGTGTACGATGGTGTGGAGGACGCTGGCTGGGAGTTGGTGACAGCGGATAGGCAGGATGCGCTGCAGAAGTTCCGAGAGGCGAGACTGACGGTGGATGGCGACCCACTCGTGCTGGCTGTGGAGTTGACAAGATCGCTGCGCCGGGGTCTGCCGAATATGGATGAGGAGTCGCAAGCACAGCTGCTAGCGTTGCAATTCATTGAAAGTGTGCCTGCAGAGGTTGCCCAACAGTTGAGACTGGTGAACGCTGCACAACCAATGGACGTCAGCGAGCTGGCTAAAGTAACAAGACAACTGATGAACTCAACAGTCGCCTCGGTGGCGTGTGAAAGACAGTCTGATGATGTCGCGAAGAAGATAGAAGAATTACAACGCGAGGTGGCAGCGCTACGAATAAAGGGTGGAAGAAATAATAAATGCTATATTTGCGGAGGAACCGGGCATTAGAAGAGGAATTGCCCAACAAAACGAAAACTACATTGAATACTCTATTTGCACACCATCTTTGAGTCGTGACTTCCTAAGCTCCATCCTTCTTCCATTCCTGTTGGTACTCCATTTACTTCTTGCTTTTGCTTCATTTGCTTTCCGTTTCCTCTTCTGACCATGATACTTCTTTCACGTCCCTTCTTATACTACTTATATCGTTCGTATAAGTAGCACACATCACACTACTACTACCAAATATTTGATAACTGTGTCATAAATAGCATTTTCCTCGTTGATTCCATCATTGATTGTTGTGATGCATGCTGATTACGTAAATTTCATTTCTTTTTAATCAATTCTTTGCATTTTGTACATTGTGAGAATAAGGCTACCATGGTTTAAATGCATGCAAGACATCTATCTATGTGTAGTAAATTAGCATTCCATGCTAAATAGAAAAAATAAACAAATGAAATCTTCAGGAGAAACTGCACTCCTCTTACATAAACTAGTCTTGAACGCATACTCTAAAATGCTAATTCTTACACTTGTATTGAATATTTTTCAAAAACAATAATAATACTAATCATCAGAATGATAACGTCAATAATAATTATACTTACACCAGTTTAATAATATTCCATTCTGTAATGTTTTCGTTGTCGAATGTATAATCATTTTCGATGTGTAGTGAAGGAGAACACAGGTGATGGCAACCGAATTGTATTTAACGAAAATTACAGAGTTACTCAGTAAAATAGGAAAACCATGTCGTAACCGTTAATTTGCAAATCTTCAATCCATCATCAATCCATTGTCTGACATTTCACTGTTCATGCATTTCATACAAATTCCATTGTGTTCCCACTCTTCCTTTCTTGATCTTCCCCCATCTTCTGCTGCCAGACATTACGTTTTCACTCGCGTCATATACTACTTGTAAGTAGCGCGCACCACAGATGCATTAAAAAAAGTTAAAACTATCAATTCTCATTTACTCACATTTAGTTCTTGTTTTGCTTATTTAACCCTTTGTGTTTTCTTTTCCGATTTCTACCTTTCTAGAATGGTCTCTTGTCATCGATTCCGTATATTACACAATCGATTGTTAGTTTACTTGTTGCCTATGTATCCGATTTTCTAATTGTTAAACAATTTCTACCCACCACTTGGATACGTAAATTCAATAATATTATCGGTTAGTTGTAATTCAATTGATTTCATATCTACTGAAGAATGTGTTGATGATATGTTCAAAATGAAAATTAAAATTCAGACAATCATTTCAAAGATATATTGACTTTTTTGTATAAAACCAAATGATCATTATTTGTATATTCTGTTAAGATATTGTATTAATCAATAACTTCAATATATATATTACCGAGTGAGTTAGTTATACTGTGGTGCGCGCTACTTATAAGTAGTATATGACGCGAGTGAAAACGTAATATCTGGCAGCAGAAGATGGGGGAAGATCAAGAAAGGAAGAGTGGGAACACAATGGAATTTGTATGAAACGCATGAATCAGTGAAATGTCAGACAATGGATTGATGATTAATTGAAGATTTGCAAATTAACGGTTTACGGGATGGTTTTCCTATTTTACCAATTAACTCTGTAATTTGCGATAAATACAATTCGGTTGCCCTCACCTGTGTTCTCCTTCACTACAATACCACTAGTTACAGTGTGAACATGACAAATACATCAGGATGCAGTTGCATCATAGAATTAAATACACCTACCAAATTGCATTGCTACTTACTTGCTATACAACTTGAATAAATTATTTGTATTTTTTTGCAATGATTAATAAGATTCAGATATCATTATTTTTCTTTACTGATAGTAATTTTTGTAGTCAAGTATTAAGGATTCGCTTTCAAAATGGACTACTTTTGAGAAAGATTTCCTTAGGTTCCTGCTACCAATGCTTGAGAGAAGTCAACCAATCTTTGGATGGATAAGATTCAACAACTTACAAAATAAATCACTGAATAATTTCAGTTTCATGTTTTATAAGACTTTATAGACTTGATTTTTTATTACTCTGAAAAAAATTATTCAATAAATCACTATTACAGTCTTGCTCTTTCTGTCATTACTTTTTCATTTGAATTAATCTAGCTCTAGGTGGCCTTGGTTTAAGCTTAATCTGTGTCAGTCTAGTTGGATGTAATCGAACAGCTGCGGTTACTTTATTCTCTGTTACAGTTGGTTTAATGGGATTTTCTTTAGCTGGCTATGGATCAAATGCATTGGATTTAGCGCCACTTTACAATGGTAATTTATTTTGTTTGCTTTTTTTTCCCCAATTGTTTAGAATTCGTATTTTTTTTGTTAACTAGTTTATTTTCATTGGTTTTGAATAATAGGGCTGAGAAAGCCCTACAAACTTGAACGAAACACAGTGTTGACATCCTCCATTGAGCCATTACAAAAAACTAGGGATTGATGATGAGATTAACTAAATAATTAAATATATATATTATAAATATTTATGCGTGTAAACAGGTGATTGATTACAGAAGGACAGTTGTATCACATTATTCAAACACAATACATATGTTGAGTTGGCTAAAAACATTGTTTCACTAAAAAAAAAAAAAGATCGCTCAAAAATTTCAACTTTTGTTGAAATAACTTTTTATTTTACTACTTACCAAAATAATATTGTGTTCATGTATTAATATTCACAGTTTAACTGTAATAACACATCATCCGATGACAGTTGAACTTTATAATTGAGAGTTTTTTTTAATAAACATATAACAACTCACTTGTTTTATGTAAGACGAGAATTTTTCAATATTTAATGTTAAGGCTGTAAATGACAATCTTTTGAATTGTTTTTATTGGTGACGAATAGAATATTAATCGTTATATATATATATATATATATATATATATATATATATATATATATATATAGGATCGAATGATAACTGTTCACAAGATTAAAGTATAAATGCAAAAAGGTTAAGTAAATCGGGAAGTCAATAAAGGACTAATTATCATCTGAATAGGTTGGTTTATTTTGAAGTAAATCATCGTTGGTGTATACAAAATATTCGACAGTAAAATTAGTAAAATTTTAGTGAAGTTTCCTTCTCTGAATAATTGTATGCTACGTAATAAAAGCTTCTGGATATTACAATCAGCACAACTTCAGATAGAGGCGAGCTATTCAGCTCCTCAAAGCTCATATATATACCTGAGCTACAAAAAATCTTCACTATTTTATAAATAGAATTAAATATTAGCAATTTAGACGACTGATTTTGTAGGTCATTATTGTTTTATGTCGTTAAACTAAAGGTTGGACTTGCAATTTTCATAACCAAACATTGTGTCACACCCTCTCATATATGTATATATATATATATATATTTGAAATCATCAATCAATCATGGTAAGACCACCATAAGAAACCTAAAAGCACTGCATGGCCGTTTCGTCCTGGTATGGGACTCATCAGCAGTGCGCATCCACGGCTCCTGCACATCACAGGTGCTTTCAGGTTTCTAATGGTGGTCTAACAATGATTGATTGATGATTTCAAATGTGAAAAAAAGCAAACCTCTAAAACTTTGCCTCAATATATATATATATATATATATGTATATATATATACACAAATGGATATTTCTGTTTATTTCTTTAAAAAATCTCCAAGGTTACAAAACATATCAATATAACTAACTATTCGATGTGAATGGTCATTTCTATTTGAGTGACCTTCATTTTTTAATGCTTGAAGAACAAATTTATTAAATGATAAATTATGCTCATTTGTAAATAACTGCATTGGTGTAGGATATACTTTCAGTTGATCAATAGTTTCGGCTTTTAAAAGTGGGTCGGGGGGAAACTATGATTTCAACCTATTCATATCTTCAATGTAATTTGACCAAATGAATTAGATCAATTTTCATAATAGGTGTATGGTGGTTTTAAAAAACAGAAGAAGAAATATCACACTAATTGGTCACTGAAAAGTAATATTATGTTTTTTTTTAGTCCTAAAGCACCAATTCAATTCTATCCGCGAAGTTGTAATGCAGCTATTAGTCTAAGAAAATCGATTACTCCTGTACTTCATCAGATGTCTAATTCTTTAGTACCAAAAGAATTTCATCATTCGAATTGTAATCAATCATTAAGTTATTTTATTTAGTTGATGACACTTTAACATAAATGAATTAAGTGGTAACTATACAAAATATTTGTATTTGTAAGCCCTTTTCAATGGTTGTCTAACTAAGCAATCTATGTTGTAAACTATGAAATTCAACAATCTCATCAAATCTTATGTTCTAGTAATAAACCTTTGCTCACTGGTGACTAATTTTTTCAAAGGTAATTTTAGAAGATTTACTAAAATGCAGTGAAAATTAGTGTTCAATTGCCTTGGTTGTTAGTCAGTTTATTCACAGATGGAATGAAAAGATCAATATAATGTTTTACGAATTGACTAAAGTTATGCATCTTAATCATTGAAGGTAAAGTACTCGCTGAAACGTCTATATTTCCTGGATTCGATCGCCCGTTTAGGTTATTGCTGGTCACTGCTGATGAATCCCATATAAAAGCAAAACAACTATCCAGTGCATTTAGTTTTCAATGGTTATGCAACTAAGATTGGCTCTTTATGTAAACAAAAAAAATCTAACTATTAAGCAACATTAAAATTGAATAAGTTCATCCAATGTTTACCATATTTAAATTATAACTAGATAACACTGTAACATTTCGACTATCTGTGGTATGGTCTGAATGTTCTTATTAGAAACTGTATAATTGTCATTAGTGTTAAAAACCGAACCATTCTTTCAAATTTTGCTATCAAAAAAACTTTGTACTCTTTTTCTTTCCCTGTCTATCGCTTTCTCTCTTTTCACAAAACGCCTTCAACAACTCAATCATGTTTAGTGAACATTCCCGTTGGGATATTAGAAAGAGAAAAATGAAAGAACAACTACTACATCATGAACTCTAAAACCAATGTGATGATGATGGCCGACCTCAACCACTTTTCTTCGGTAGTTACTGCTCACACCTGACAGGGTTGAACTCCATTGATCACGTCTTCTCACTAGAACTTCGAGAATTTCCGCACGAAGCTAGTAACTAATGAGCACTGTTACGATATTTTCAATTAGAGTTATGGAGATTAGTGTTTTTACACGTTTGAAATCATCAATGGTGTCCTAACAATGATTGATTGATGATTTCAAATGTGTAAAAACACTCATCTCCGTAACTCTAATTGAAAATAAAATTTTAATGTCGTTACACGTGTGATACATTTATAGTTACAATCAATAAGAAAGAAGCTCAGATCCTACGAGAAACATTTAATCAAGTCCATCAGGCAATCACTTTCACAACGTAACAATAAAAGTGCGACACCAGTTCTTTTCTAGATGTTCTACTGGCGAGAAGAAATGATGAGTCAGTAAGTAGTGTTTATGTTCAACCGTATATGCCAAGCAACAATATACACACTTTCTTGCCCGTGTCTCAGTACAAGATAGGGGAAACTTAGTCAAATGCTTTACCTACAGAGCTATAATTATTCATCATTATAGGATTGTTCCGATGATGATTTCGAAGAGAAACTAAATCTTATTCGGGATTTACTAAGCAAACTTGAATATCTTTCAAAGTTTTTGATAAAACATATGTCTGGAACTAAACCTAAAGTAAAATTACGGACAGTATCAAAAAGACTTAGAACACACATTCAATGCAGTAATATTATATCTTACTCTCTTCAGACGGCCAATACTTAACTTACAAAATAAGGATCAATGGCCTAGTTCTTCTGTCTCCTTGTCTGTTTACCATTTCAACTACTCTTGTGAAGCTAATTATATTGGGCGTACAACCAGACAAATGCATGATCCTAATTAGGGACATCATCGCTCTGGTTTGATCAAAAGTTAGAAGCTTGATCTTGTTGCATCCAGTCGATACTGGTCATCACATTCATAAAATGCCAGAATTTAAAGTTATTTATAAAATTCCTCCGAATTCATCATGCAGTTCCAGAATTCAACTCGGAAAACGAGAGCGAGGATCTGTGACTCAGTGACACAACATGCTACTCTAATCCAAACGTCCCAAACCTCCATTGAGTAAAAGAAGAATACTTAATATGAACTAGAACCTGTATTCTGCAAGCATCCAAAAAGTACGAGATCCGAGTCCAGAAGAGAATCAGGATCCCGGACTAGGGATTTGGGTCATCAAAAACATTACAGATAATGCGTATTTATCTAATTCGGTCGAATAGGAAACAACAACACAAGATTGACCAGTAGGAGGAATTGACCAATAGAATTAGACTTACAAAAATAATTCTCTTAGTATATTTGATGAATATCCTAACACTTACAAATTTTATGTAACTCTAACTGATTATCATATTGTTCAATCGACTCACTACCATTTTTTTTTATTTACTAATGACTTTTCAACTGATTTGTATAACATATACATTCGTCTGGAGTTTTTTGTTTTGTTTTGAAGAACCAATTAAAAAGAGATATTGTTTTATTCATTGTGTCTTTTTATCATCTATATTTTAATATGATGTGAAAATTTGTGGATAAAAATTACAATACCATTAATTCATTTTCATTGTGTCAATTATATGCATGTGTTTTACTGTAAAAATTGATTTTTCAGGCAATATAATTTCAATAACCAATACTGCTGGTACTCTACCAGGTATATTTGGACCACTTGTAGTCGGTTATGTAACAAAAAATAGTGTAAGTGTATTGATTCTTTTTTTTTTTAAAAAATAAAAAAAATCAATAACGTCCTCTTTGAATTAACCAATTTATGGTTTGTTCATTTAAGTGTTCAATCTCAATTCAGTAATTAATATTCACCTAATTTTATTCAATGAAGTACTTAAGTGGCATGGTCTCAAACTGGATAATTCAGTCATTTTGTTGAAAGTGTATAGCATTTATTGATAAAGATTTTTTTCTTGAAACTGTTTGAACTATCTAGACTAAATTATGATGTGGGAAAGATCACATTGTGTTAGCTTAAACCTGCAGAGAATATCTTCATGTTACAGAATGGAAGTGTGAGAAATAGTAAGTGCCAGTAGTAGTTTATACGTATGTGTGACCAAGTAATTACTATTAAAAAGAACACACACTGTACAAATCGATATTATCATTTACATTCCCTGTTATATAACAGTTTCATGGGATTAACAAAAACTCGGACAGATCAAATACTGTGTAAAAATTAAAGTATAATCAGGTAAAATTATACAGAAGACTTATTTTTATATAGCTGAGTATCATTCTTCAAATTTATTTTAATCGTTGTGACAACTTAAAAAAAAAAACATGCATTAACTCCTAATATTGTCGTTATTAGTAGATTTTTGACTGTCTTCATCATTTCTAACTATATAGTTGGTTGTCCATGTTTTAGGAATACAATACTGATTGCATCATTCCGCAAAACATAACAGATATAGTTCTCACTATCAAAATATGAATCTTTAGTGGAGCGATGGATGATCAGTGGTTGAGGCGTTCATCTGTCAGCTAGAGTCACAGATTTGAACTTAGCTTTCCCTCATTTTCTTTGACCAACTGAGTAATATCACTGGCACTCATACTTGAAGTGTAGCTCAAAGCCGACTATGGAAATCTGTATTTACAAATGAGTTATTAATATTCATAATGTCAGTTTGATTAATGATCAGTTTACACTGATACAGTCTTCAATGAGAGATTAACAACAATAGATTATTGGTAATGAAACTGATCATCTTGGTCGCAACTATTAAGAAATCATCTCAAAGTTTAATCTCATCTGTGATAAAATCATCACTCTCTGCATATTCTTAGCTATCTATAATTAAATTTTTGAAAACTTATCAATAAAAAATAGACTAAATGACTGTTTCATATTAGTTTATTGATCTTCAGTAATCATGACTGGTTGTTGTATTGGGACTGATCAACCTCAGGTTTTACAATCAGTATGGCATCAACAAATGGTGTTGAAGCTTTTATTTCAATTAATTTTGTGACATAAAATCATAATTATCCAATGTCATCCGTGGATAACTAGTAGAAGTTCGACAATTAATTTCGAAGATAGAGAAAATCACAAACTTGTGAAATTTAGCGATGTGATCAGTTGAATTACGACTCAGTAATCTTAACTATAACTCACTGATGGATAGTTCTGGAGTTACTTTATTCTATCTTTCAGAGTTTTGGAGGTATACACTTTCGAAAATTCCCTTATTAACGCTGAAAAACTGTCTAATTCCAATTGATTTTCAGTAGTTTTCCAAGACTCTAACCATAAATTATAGCATTGTAAAGTAGGTGAACTTCTTATCGATTTCCTTCTACCTGATTGAATTATGTGTTGTTGTGATTATCAACGTTTTGATCTCTATATTTGATGAAGTGTTTTAATTATTCACTGCTCATTCATTACTCGTCCCACTGTTTCACTTTGTCTATCTCTTTCTATTTGCCCTTAGTCAAGTATTCAGAATTGGATGATTGTTTTTTCTATAGCAGCAGGAATAGCATGGTTTGGTGCGCTAATGAATTTATGGTTGACAAGCGGTGAAATTCAACCATGGGGTCGATTAATTTACACAAAAAACATGAATAACAATCATAATAATAATAATAATAATAGTAATCATTTATTGAATGGAAAATCTTTAGTAACTATTTTTACTTCACAACCATGTCAAAATATTGTTGTCAGTAATAGTGAAGACCAATGATGATGATATATGGATGAATTTTGATGCTGAATTACTATTCGTTAAACATTGTTTGTTCAATTGGTTCTATTTCAAGAACTATGTTCATTTCTGATTAGCTTTTTTTCAAAATTATCGATAAATTAACATGAAAAAAAAATTTGATCCCAATTATTGTTCTTGTTTTTCTTTTTTGTGCATTATTATTCTCAATCTTTTGAACAGTTCGATTTGTTATGAATTATTGGTACAGATTCACCCTTTTTTTTGCTTATATCATACTTTGATATTGATAAATAATCAATCATTTTTTTAACATGTATATATACTACATCTTATAAGATTTAATTTATTTTTCTGACAAAAAAAAAGCAAATCAGTTAGCTATAACTGTTAAGTTTTAGAATCATAAACAAATGTTATATTTAATCCCTTTAACTATGTATGTGATAACAAGTGACGAGTGACAAAAAAATTATCCCCATGTAATGCCCATATCAACTGATCAGATTTAAGTTTTATTTATACTTAAAAATTATTGCATACCTCTATTCGTGTATACCTTCTACCTATTTGTTCTTGTCATTCAAAACACAATGTAAGCTTTTCAAATCATTCCTTCCATTAAAACATAACATGTTTCAGTTTGTTATAAAGGAGATAAACTCTTATCTAAAATCAGATACAATCATACAACTTTTTTTTATTGTTTACTGATTATAATTTTTTGATACTTATCAAGTTTATGCATTCCTTTTTTTTAAAAAAAAATGTAGTCTTCCAGATGATTGATTTTGTTGATTAGATCTAATCGGATCCGTTCTGTTTGTTTTCGTTGTCAATTTCAATAATATATTATGAGTCTAATCTTTTCCTGATTTATAAAAAGCTTTATTTGTACTTTTTTATTCATCTATTATAAAGTGGCTATTTTTTGGCAAATATATATACGCATTACGGGGTTGTGAAGATTGTTAAGTTACACATTTTTGAAACCATGAACCGATCAATGTTAGACCACCATTAGAAACCTAGAAGCACTGGACGGCCGTTTCGTCCTGGTATGGGACTTCTCAGCAGTGCGCATCCACGACTCCTGCACCCCGCATCGGTTAGGGCGTTCGCGCACAATACCGAAGGTCCTGGGTTCGGATCCTGCGGGGTGCAGGATTCGTGGATGCGCACTGCTGAGGAGTCCCATACCAGGACGAAACGGCCGTCCAGTGCTTCCAGGTTTCTAATGGTGGTCTAACATTGATCGACTCATGGTTTCAAAAATGTGTAAATATATATATGTCTATTTATAATACTTACCTCTATTTTCTTTGTTGAAACTTTCAAGCTACTCATTACCAATTGATAGTAGCTTAAATGTCGAAAGACACTTGTCATTGAAGATAAACAAAGGCGATTCAGCGTAGAAAAATTTCTTTTCGATTATTTCATTTACTTAAGCTGCTATACAATCGTATTATTAGTTAAATTTTCCGCAATGACATAATGGATCTTTTACGTTGTTTGGAAACATGCAAGTATCCTATGACGAAAGTCAAGTAGATTTTCTGTCAAGAGTGCTTTAGCGAAGTATAGAATCAAATTTTTTTAAAAAGTTATATAGTCAAACGAGAATATCTAGGACAATACAAGCGATCACTTTGTTGAGATCATATTCATCCAAATCATTTTTCTCTTAAACGTCGTCTTACATTAAATTCTATCAACGAAATCAAGTCAAGATTATTAGGCCCCCCAACTAAAACATGCAGCTTAGAGGAAGAAAATTCACCACAGAATTTCTAGCATTCGAACTAACTGTTTTACTGAGAATACAAATGTTATTATCAACTAACGGAAGATGAACTCAATAGACTTAAAGAATACATACAGTGTTAACGAAAGCTTAAGAGGGCATGAATGCAGAGTAGATGAAAAGTCTAAAGTCAACGGAAATGTAAGTTACTGTTCTATAGATACCTAAGAAATATGTTTTTAACTACTCTAATATCACTTTACTAAAATTCAATTAACTTGGCACAAGAGACCAGTTTGAAAGCTTGATCTAACCAACAAAAGAGACTACCTACGGAACCAATACAAGGCCAACAACTAAATGACTAATTTCCAAAGAATATAAATTCCAACTACTAGATCTGTTGAGAAACAATAATGAATTATTGTAGTCCAGATTAAGGTGCTATCATTGTTATCTTGAATCAAAAGAACCGTACATCAAAAGTATACTTCATTCATGTTTAATTAAATGAAATAAATCAACAAACGATGACAAACAGTTGGTTTCAGACACCCTTCAGGATGTTTATTGTAAACTGTCATATTTTGAGTCCCATAGTAAGATACACAACTGAGAAATCTATTGAAAAGATATCTAAAAGTTAGAGTATACCACATTAGGAAGTTATCATCAACAACTAAGCGTGGTTGGTGAGTGTGGACTTTTTGAGGAAAAGTGCTTCATTCAGTGTTACAAACTTTACTACGTTTATATCTAGAATGTGTGTAATGTCGTATAGAAACAAACAATATTATATATATATATATATATACATATATATATAACAAGCGATTAAGTGTTATGTTCGTCTACTCTTAAAAGCTGATGTAATTCTAGCGATGAGTTTTCAGTACGCCAACTAGTTTTCCTAAATAACTTCACGTGCACTACGTTTAATCGCTGTAGAGTAGGATGTAATTGGTGTGAAAATATTAATTTGGAACAAATTTTAAAGTTGTAACTATGTTATGGCAATCAAAATATTTAACAGTTTACTATCTCACCTTTGTGATGGCGTTGTATTTTTGTAGATAAAGCTTATCAATATTTTCAATTAGAGTTATGGAGATTAGTGTTCTGACACATTTGAAATCATAAATCAATCATTGCTAGACCAACATTAGAAACCTGGAAGCACTGGACGGCCGTTTCTTCCTCGTACGGGACTCATCAGCAAATCGCATTCACGACTCTTGTACCTGGTGCAGTGGTTTGGTGTTCGCTCATAATACCGAAGGTCCCGGGTTCGAATCCTGCGAAGTGCGGGAGTCGTGGATGCGCACTGCTGCTGAGTCCCATACCAGGACCAAAAGGCCGTCCAGTGCTTCCAGGTTTCTAATGTTGATCTAACAATGATTGAAATATGATTTCAAATGTTTAAACTTATCAATGCCAGTTTAAGTTTACCTTATATGTTTAATACTTACTTTTATGTCACATGGAATTTTAACTTTCCTACAATAAAGCTGTATAGCGAAACACGCTTATTGATTCATTAAAGCATTGTATGAATAAACTCGTTAATAAATCTGAATCAGTTGTAGTTTACATCTGTATGAAAGCTATTTGACACAGTTTGAGAAATACTGTTGTAGAACGTAAAGGAATGTGTTACGCCACGAACTGCAGCTTTTTTTTAAATGTTACGTTATTGTTTACTCGATCAACTGAAGGTTATTAATTTACTGCGATGATATCGAATACTGATACTTATTCTTAGTTCCCTGAAAGATGTGAGATCTATGTTAGTGCCAATTCATTAGTATTTATTAACATTTGAAACGATAATCAAATTGCAAATGATATTGACAATATTTTCCGGTATAGAACTAGGTTGAGCAAAAGTTAGGGGTGGCCGAACAGAAGTCTACGAATTTGTTGACAATTGACCTAAACCTTTTGATCGATACAGACTACTTGATTAGGGTTAGTGCGTTAACTGTGATAGGTGACTGGAGGTTTTAAGTGACATTGTTCACAACTGTTCATCATGATACGAAAGCATTTATTGTGTATCTTCCTTTAAATCCTGAATTTCAGTAGTCCTGTGGAGATGGCATGACAAACTTATTTTGTAAATAGTTTTTGATACTATTTTTATTTATTCTGTTAATTTTCACAGCCTGTACATTCACTATGAAATTGTTGTACATTTTTTTGTTTAAGTGTGTGTCCTTGAATATATCAGGCGCACATACTGCTCCTATTTTTCCGTTCATTGTACACATAGCACGACACTCACTGCCGCATCCTATCAAATATACTTTATACGCATGTAGTGAATGAGGCAACCGAATCGTATTTAACGAAAATTACAGTTACTCAGTAAAATCGGAAAACCATATCGTAAATCGTTCATTTGCAAAAGATCAGTTCATCCTATGGAACTGGACTGTTCCTGCTGCAAACATCAATCCATTGTCACTATTCATGCGTTTCATACAAATTCCATTGTTTTCTAACTCTTCCTTTCTTGATTTTCCCCCCATATTATGCTACCAGACTTTACGTTGACACTCACGTTATATACTACTTATAAGTAGTTCGCACCACAGCACCACACGCATATCTCATGTTCTCAATCGTTCATTAGAACGCTATCTGGAGTCTAATACATATATATCTACTTTATAGACTGCAGTCATATGTATATGCTACTCTACGGACAATTACTCCATTTGGATCACTAACATTCCTATAATTGTAGATTTACATTACCAATCACAATCGAACACGCACAAGTAGCCGTATAAAGTAACGTCCTTATATTTTTATTGTATTTATCACATTTAACTGATATATTTCAATATACATCTGTTTGTATTCAATAACTTTGTTAATATTTTGAAATAATATAGCGTTTGGTCCACCACAGTCCTCCCTATCTACATTTTCACATCGTCTCTTGATAACTTTATTCTT
The DNA here is from genome assembly GCA_944470395.2 of Schistosoma turkestanicum. Classification (NCBI taxonomy): domain Eukaryota; kingdom Metazoa; phylum Platyhelminthes; class Trematoda; order Strigeidida; family Schistosomatidae; genus Schistosoma; species Schistosoma turkestanicum. Next base: position 18,789,287 of record OX103977.1, on the reverse strand, counting down.
AGTGTTCAGTCTTTCACATTATTTTAACTCCCATGTTTATTAATCTTGATAAAGTGATTTGCATCAGCGTATATCAATGTCTGACTCTATAGTGATCATGTCTCACCGACTACATTTGCATTATGCATAATCTTAAAAGATTCAATGATGAAAATATCTGCGATTTAAAGAAAAAATAAATTAAATTAATGCCAACTTGAATTATTATTCACTTAACAAACAAAATATGTTACATTTAACTTTATTTGCCTGATCAGATTATAGATAGAAAATTGTGAAACTATAATAGGGAAATTAAATACAAAAAAAGTTTGTTTCTTTTAAAAAAAGTCGTAAAAAATAAACAAATTATTAAGTGTTTTTATTAATCTTTTTTTTTTACAGGAAACAATGTCGATTCATACTTCGTAAATTATAATAAAATTGAAAATATTTTCTTGATAATTGAATAGCTGTAATACAAAGAAGAATGAAAATAACAAAATGCAAAAAACATTAAAGCGTATAATTTATTTTACTAGATTGATGTAATGTAATAATATCACACAGTAAGATATTATGTTCAATGGTGAATAATTTGTTTGCATTACGGGGTTGTGAAGATTGTTAAGTTACACATTTTTGAAACCATGTATCGATCAATGTTAGACCACCATTAGAAACCTGGAAGCACTGGACGGCCGTTCCGTCCTGGTACGGGACCCCTGCATCCCGCAGGATTCGAACCCAGGACCTCCGGTATTGTGCGCGAACGCCCTAACCGTTAGACCACTGAGCCGGTATCCAACGGTGTTAATGACTAACTTGATCGAATTCACGGAGTCGCGCAACCTCATACACAGTCTTCGGTAGACACTGCCTACACCTGAACAGGTTGAACTTCACTGGTCACGTCTTCTCACTAGAACTCGTAGAAGATTACTCACGAAGCCAGTCACTAGTGAGCACAAGTAATTTGCATTACCGGGTTGTGAAGATGTTTAAGTTACACATTTTTGAAACCAAGTATCGAACAATGTACTTTACTAGATTAAGCTGAATAAAGATTAAGTTAATATCTGTAATTGTGTGTTTCTGTTCAGGTTACAAAAATAAATTCATATTTACTAGTAAATTGTGTACATCTTATTCGGTTTGTCAATCATATCTTCCTAATTATTCTCGGTTTTTTGAAATCGCATAAACTTTTGGGACAGCGTACAGACAACGCATGTATTTGTACACCTATTCTATTCATTTTGATTTGACTTGAAATCTAGTTGAGTAACATCAGATCATGGTGTTATAGCACATCATCACTTATTCATTGTACCAACTTTAATCACTAGTTCATTGAAATTATTCGATGATTGGATCGACCATTTTTTATATTTGTAATAATTCGATTACAGTATCGATTATTGTATATTTGATTGTGTGTGCGCCTACTTACTCACTAATTACAAAATGTGTAGCTTATTATTGCCTGACTGTAAATACTTAGTCATTGCTTCAGCGCATGAGAGTTGGCTCATTCACCTTCTCCAGTTCGCTTGTACTCTTCTCGTTCTCATGTCTGTCTGCCTAAAATGAATGCATGCAATAAATTCATCCACGAAACCGTATTCGCCTTCTGATTACCGCCGTCGCACAAACGGGGTTTGCCTAAGCATAATATGGACAGGAAGATTCATTTCATTGCACACTTGATCATTCGTCCACACTGGATTCAAGTCGCGGACGACTGAAATGGTGAGCTCCACTTTTCATTTAACATGAGCCATGAAAATTTCATACAACTGATTCGACCTATCCTATTCCATTTGATTTGAATTAAGATCTATTTGAGTAATATCAGTTGCATATATATTACCAAGATAAATCTGATTTAATTAGTCGTCATTTTTTTCCTAGTTTATTTGGTAGACCAATAAGATCGGTTTCCTACTTTTTTCTCATTGGAACTAAACATTTACCTAAATTCCTATCACTGCCAATAAAAAGCCAGTTTAACAATAGCTCATATTAATTCTTATTCAGTTCCAAAGTTATAACTTATGATATCGACCAGTTAGTATTTTGATAAGACAAATAATAGTTAAACTTCAGAGTTAGGTCTTAATTCATTTGTGAGTTTTTGGCCTATAAGGCTGATATCCTCCATTGGTTCACGATGTCTTATCATGTCCTTTTTATGTTAAGAATAGGAGAATAATGATTATATTTTATTAGATAGGGAATTAATTTTCTAATTAGGGGCTCCAAAAAAAACCCAGGAAACACTAAATGAATAATTCATCCAGGTATATACTTAGCATAGGGCTAGCTGTCCAACATTGAGAAGCCAGGAACGTTAGATCTCGTCATAAACAATTAGGCTTTAGAACTGGAATGAATCTGTAATGAATACAGTCTACAAATCAAAACTAGTCACAAAACATTTTCATCTAGAGATATTGATTCTATCAGAAAGCACAATTCTCTTTGAGATTTAATGCCATGATATACAGCATCTCCCTATCCAGTATAAATTAGCTATTAAAAAAATCTATAAATGAAACCGGATGCATAGACCAATCCTTGTTGTGATTTCCTCAGTATATTGTAAGAAGATTAGCTTAGTGTTATATATATATATATATATATATATATATATATATATATATATATATATATATATATATCAGTAACCTCATACTCAATGATCATTGTGTCCATTGTGTCCAAATTACGTCAACGTATCAACAGTTCAGTGATTCCTTGATATTGATAATTCTCTGAATAATATCATTAAAGTTTTGTGTAATTTAAAAATATTCCAATCCTTCTTATTGTATTCAATTCAACAAAAACATGGAAAATTCCAAATAAAATAAAAAATGCAACAATTGTCGAGTAGAACAGTAAATTAAAAATATTTCTAGCAGTTAAATTACACTGCTCATCTAATCATCATTGTATTTTCATTTAAATAAAATGGAATAATTCCTATCAGACATAGTTTTCTTATAATATTGTGGCCACATTGAAATTGTTGGGTTATTTTTTCTGAATTCATTTATTTTATCTAACACTGTCTCTGAACTAACATGCTTGAGTTCATACAAGAACAGTATTCGTTTCATACCAACGAAAATTCATAAGTTATCCTCACTAATGACCAGCTTCGTGAGTCGATTCTTAGAGTACTAGTAAGAAAACTTGATCAGTAGAGTTCAGCTATGCTGGATCTAGGCAGTAACTAGCAAAGATAATGGGTGAGGTTGTGCAAAATCTTTAGAGTGATCAAAGTAAGACAATAAGACCGTTGGATACCGGCTCACTGGTCTGGAGGTTCGCTATTCAAGAACTAGACCGGAGGTCCTGGATTTGATTCGTTTGAGCGGAAGTTGTAGATGCGCACTTCTCAAGAGTCCAATACTAGAACAAAACGGCAGTACTGTGCTTCCAGGTGTCTACCAATACTGATTCATGATTCCAATTTTCATAAATCAATAAAAATTAATGCTTTCAACGAATATCGTAATACTGATTGATGGACGCTTAAAATAGCATTGTGGCATATGAAAATGAGAAGAGGTTTAATCAAATTTAAGCTAGTTCTGCGTTTTCCATTCATTTATCAGTGTGGCCATAGATAATCTTTGTTGAGGACTCCCATTTAACTAACATGAGACAGCTACTACTTCTTTCTGGTTTCCAAAGATTTATCAAACTAAAATTTTTTTTAATGATATAAGCTAAAATAAAAAAATTGGACAGAACTGGGAAAGAAGGCCCAGAACAGTGTAGGTGGGATAATGCCGATCGGCAGCTTAAACACGATTGAGGATAACAGGCGTAAGTAAGCAAGTAAGCAAGGAAAGTATAGGGCAGTAACATTCCACTAACATTTCAATCATCATCAGACAAATTAAATCAATCCCATTTCAATAAATTATCTGTACTTTACTGGTCTGTTTCCCTTCCATCTCAGCTCTTGTTCTGTTTCATAGTTTTATTTAGAATAAAACTTTCTAGATTTAACAAAAGAGCTTATTGATAATAGCTGTATTAAACTCTTTTAATAGACAAAATATTCATGAATCAATCACTACAGGCATCACTACTTCTTACTTGAATAATATTCATTAGGCTTGTCAATAGGCGACGGAAATCTTAATGGCATAGGGATAAAATGCTCTGGTTTTACATGTGCATTAAAATGTATTAATTTTGCATTTGGATATTGTAATATATTATCACTGTTGAGTGGTTGTTTATGTTTATGACTGCGATGATTAGCATTAATATTACTGTTATTATTATTATTATTGAATGAAATTTCCCATACTACTGGACAACGTTCACGTATAGAAAATGCACTTAATTGAATATTCCATTCACAAGGTATCTCGTATAGCCAATGTCTATTTTGATTCAATACAGCATTGATAACATCCTGTAAAAGAATAAGAAAAAACTTCACAGTAGTAAAAATATATTGAACCTGTAACCTGAAAATAGTTACACTAAACATTTGACTCATCGATAAGGCTGTGATAATATAATTTGGTCAAAGTCTGAATTGACTGCGATGTAAATCACCGATCAAATTGATTTGATTCCGTGGCCTGCTGTTACACTCCTGCACGTAAACAAGTCATTTTGATATGCTTGAACTATTACAAGTTTATCTTGTCGGAAAACGAGACCGAAGATCCGGCGACACGACATACTACTCAAATCCGATTATCCCGACCCCCATTTTGAGTAAAAATAAGAAGACGTGATATGAAGTAGAACCTGTAATCTACAAGCATCCAGAAAATACGAGGTTCGAGTCCAGAAGAGAATCAGGATCCCGGATTAGGGATCCGGGTCCGGGTCATAAAACGTTACAGATAATGCGTATTTATACACTTTGGTCCAATAGAAAACAGCATCGAATTCTGTGACATTGACAGTTAAGACGACCAATAGGAAGCAACATTTGAAGTGACATTGATAATCAGGACAACTAATAAGAATTAACATTGGAGCACGTGACATTGATATCTAGGACGACCATAAAATTGACTAGTAGGAATTAACCAATAGGAATTGACCAATAATTCTCTTAGGATATCACCTATTGAACCTAATAAAGTGTTTATTTTTTTCAGTGAATAATTGATATATACAAACATGTTATTCTAATTGAAAGTAATCTATTCTTCTAAGTAAAGATTATTCTCTACAAATAGAATTATTTCACCAATTCTGTCGATAATTAGGCCTCATGAACAGTTATATCACTTGATTGTATTACAACATGGTTGCATATTATCCAACAATCAGGTCATCCTACTACATGTAAACACTGTAATTGATCCTCATGAATAAAATAACATTAATGTAAGACAATTTGATTAGATGATTATTCATTGAAAATACTTTTTTTTTAATGAAACAAAATGTATCCTCCTCATTCCATAGTGTGCGTGGTTAAGTTGGATAAAGTGTATGAAATCAACCACTAATTCATACTTCTATTAATTTTAACTAACAATGATATTCTGACTGCATCTAGACACACTATGAATCTGTGCTGAAATCCGTTTTAAAAAGAAAAACAAACAAGTAAGACAGTCTAGAAACGTTACAATACTTTATGCTAGTACAGAAATTCAAAGAATGTGAACATTCTACAAATAATTCTACAAATCAATTATCTGTTACTTAATAAATGTAAAATTTTAAGAAAAAAGTTTCATGGCCGTTTCGTCCTGGTATGGGACTCATCAGCAGTGCGCATCCACAACTCATGCACTTCTCAGAATTCAAACCCGGGTCCTTCGGTATTGTGAGAGAACGCTCAACCATCGGACCACTGGGCCGGCATCCAACGGTGTTAATGTCTAACCCTGACTGATCTACGTATTTCGCGCAACCTCACCCATTTGTCTTTGGCAGTTACTGACTACACCCGACAGGGTTGAACTCCACTGGTCACGTCTTCTCACTAGAACTCTGAGAATTTTCTCATGAAGCTAGTCACTGATGAGCACATTATACAATATTTTCAATTAAGGTTATGGAGTTTAGTGTTTTTACACAACTCAAGTCATTAATCAACGATTGTTAGACCATTAGAAACCTGGAAGCACTGGATGGCCGTTTCATCCCGGTGTGGGATTCATCAGTGGTCCAATGGTCAGGCGTTCGCGCACAATATCGAAGGTCCCGGGCCCGAATCCTGTGAGGTGCAGGAGTCGTGGATGAGCACAGCTGATGAGTCCCAAACCAGGACGAAACGGCCGTCCAGTGCTTTCAGGTTTCTTCCTAATTGTGGTTTAACAATGATTGAATGATGATTTCAAATGCGTAAAAACACTTATCACCATAGTTCTAACTGAACAAAGTAATATGTGATTGGATTCAGTCAATATGAAAGCGGAAAACTACAATTAATTTTATAGTTTACAGACTACTGATAAATAGCATTTTAGAGAACTCTTAATGAATAAGGAAACAATAATCATTGGACTATTGATTGAAATTGTAAAATAACTGAGTAATCACTCTATTGTTGTACTGAAAGTATGCTTTACACTTATCTAAACGATTGGAAAGAATTAGCAAGATTTTGAGTGAATTAACATTTCCCGACGAAGCACATCTAGAGTAATGCTATAACTAATGGTACTTGAGAGACTCAAATCCGTGTCAATTGCTCGACTGGTATGATAAGATATTGCCACTGATTACTAAATAACTATCAGTTAATGTAAATGGTTAGAACTTCAATAAATCTAAAACTCTTATAATCATTCCTAGTCTTACATACATTTACTCGTTGGAATCATTGGCCTAGAACAGTACATACTGCATAACACTGTATTAAATTAAGTTTTCGATGATTCAATCCTAAGTTTGATCTTCCATTCATTAACAGAAGAAAGTTTAGCATCCAAGTAAAAACAAACCAATTAGACGATATCTTAAGGACACATAATATTAAGACATTAGTAAGTGTGGACAAGGAACGATTGTAAGTGGATTATTTACATCGCTTTGGTCATCACCGACATGTTGTTGAACGAATCATTTTTATCATAGAAAAATCCTAATTTATTGTGTGCATTATTTATAACATGGATTCATATATCATGTCTTTACTATTGCATTTGAACAGTCACATGAGCAGTGGGATAGAGTGAGTATACAATAGATAAGTGGAATTGAAAATCATTTGATAGACTCAGTTGACTTTGTAGTCTTATTTAGTTGTTATAATCGGTGGCGTCAGAGATTTAATGCTTATACATCGTCGTGCTATGCATTGTGACCCTCCAAGTGACTACTAAGAGAAAAGCATAGAATAAAGATGAAAGTCTGTTAGATTACCTAATCTATTTGTTAGAGACAATGATCTGCACTTGTAGTTTAAGGCATATGAGACCGATGCCAAGTGACTTTCTCATTTGGTTACTTCTGATTGGCTCACTAAATCATTTTTCTCATTAGTTTCCGTAAACATTAATGCTTACAAAAGTTAAGATATTTAACGAGCAGGAAACATTTATTATGAAAAATCGGTTGAAATAAATTTCCTTTAAAACGAAAGATATTATTGTCTACTACAGTATTACTGTTAAACTACCTACAGATATATGATATACAATCAAACTATGTAGACGAGTGGTGACTGTTCACGAAAATGCTGCATTAATAATGCAAGCTCTTGAATGAACTGAAATGGAAAGCATCCATCAATTGATATTGTTTTAATGTGTCACTAGAGTTGCAGCATTTAAATTTAAAATCAATACAAAACTACATTGATTCATGGAAATGCTGATTTGCATAAAATCCACATCTATCGCCTATCTGTGTATTACGCATGCACATGAACACGTGAACACGAGTTTGCCTTAGTCGGAAAACGAGAGTGAGGATCGGGGATCCGATGATACGACATGTTACTGTAATCCAAGTTTTCCAACCCTCATTGAATGAAAGAAGAAGACTTGATATGAACTAGAAGCTTCATTCTACAAGCATCCAGAAAGTAAGAGGTCCGAGTCCAAAAGAGAATCAGGATCATGGATTAGGGATTCGGGTCATAAAACGTTACAGATAATGCGTATTTATACATTTACGTCGAATATCAAATAACATTGAAGTCTGTGACATTGACAATTAAGTCGACTAATAGGAAACAACATTTGAAGTGACATTAACAGTCAAGACGACCAATAAAAAACAACATTGGAGTACATGACATTGATATCTAGGACGACCATAAAATTGACCAGTAGGAATTGACCAATAATTCTCTTAGGATATTAGATGAATATCCTAACACTTTGCTCATATGGTAACTAAAGGCTTAACAACAATAGTTACACGATGTTAATAAATGTAACATGTTAATGAATGAAACTAATTGTAAATTTACGGTATCAACTGGACAGTTAGGACGCAGCTGGACGATCTGGACGTCGCAGATGACCTGGCTCTTCTATCGCACACTCAACAACAAATAAAAGAGAACACGACCAGTGTTGCAGCAGCCTCTGCAGCAGTAGGTCTTAACATACATAAAGGAAAAAGCAAAATTCTCCGATGCAACACAACATGCACCAACCAAATCACTCTTGATGGAGATGCTTTCGAGGACGTTAACAACTTTGCATACCTGGGCAGCATCATCGACGAGAAACGTGGATCCGATGCAGATGTGAGGGCGTGGATCGGCAAAGCAAGGGCTGCATTCCTACAATTGAAAAATATCTGGAACTCCAAACAACTTTCAACCAAAGCCAAAATCAGGATTTACAATACAAATGTCAAGACAGTTCTACTGTATGGAGTGGAGAACTACGAAAGCCATCATCGAGAAGATACAAGTATTTATGAACGGTTGTCTACGCAAAATACTTCGTATTCGTTGGCCAGACACCATCAGCAACAACAAACTGTGGGATAGAACAAACCAGATTCCAGTGGAGGAGGAAATCAGAAAGAAGCGGTGAAAGTGGGTAGGACACACACTACAAAAAGCACCTAACTGCGTCACAAGACAAGCCCTCACATGGAACCTGAAGGTCAAAGTAAAAGAGGAAGGCCAAGGAACACATTACTCCGAGAAATAGAGAAAGATATGAGAGGAATGAGCAAACATTGGATTAGTGTACATACTCTTTCCTTGATGAAAGAGAAAATGAAAACACTTTTTACACATCTACATACATAGATGGCAATAACTGATGTGACTTTCTAGTAATTTCTTCATCATTTTGATTTTACATAAAACCATTCGAATAAGTAGTGTTCAAATGTAGCATTGATTAATTGTGTGTAAATTGAGACAACTAAAGAGTGAGAGTAGGAGAGAGAGTGTGTGAGTACATCTATAACTATCTAACTATTTATTAAAAATAGTTCAATTTAGTCATTTTGATTTTTTTCAACTTACTTGTTCAGCAGTAGGTAGAATTCTTTTTACTCTCATTAAATTATAGACACCTTTCATCCATTTTTCATCCCAATTTCTTGCACGCAATTTAGATAAATGAATTAATAATAGTCCAGCATTATAACCATAACCCTTAATTCATTATTAATACAAAAATAATTTAAAAAAATATCAACAATTCTTTGCAAAGTATTGAAATGCTTACACAACATAACAAAACAATGAAGCATAGCATTACGGGGTTGTGAAGATTGTTAAGTTACACATTTTTGAAACCATGAATCGATCAATGTTAGACCACCATTAAAAACCTGGATGCACTGCACGACGGCCGTTTCGTCCTGGTATGGGACTCCTCAGCAGTGCGCATCCACGACTCCTGCACCCGGCAGGATTCGAACCCAGGACCTTCGGTATTGTGCGCAAACGCCTAACCTTCGGACCACTGAGCCGGTATCTAACGGTGTTAATGTCTAAATTGATCAATTCACGGTTTCAAAAATGAAGCATAGGCTTATACAAACAAACAGTTAAAAAATAGTAAATCATTTAGTCGGTTGCGGAGATCATTGAATTTTATTGAGATCATCAACTGGGTAAGTTACATATATCCATTGAGAACTGCAAAATCACAGAAGAACTGTTTCAATTTAATATGTGACCTTGAAGTAATGGAGTACCCATGACCCGTTGGTACAATTAATTGAAATTGTTGGATATAGAAACACTCGCCTAAATGCATGTTTCTGAATAGGATAAAACAACTAACTACTCGATACTATCTATAGTCAGTACCAATGTATTGAACATACACTCTTTCACAAACCTATAAACACCAAACTTGTCAATTTTTCTAAATAGTTTCTTTCTGTACTATATTGAGAAGTAGAAATTTCACAAAATATAATTATTCCATAGAAATAAATTTCATCATTCATGCTGTATTCTCTTCGAAATAATTTTTATTTTCTTCATTAAATATAAGGATAAATCAATTAGTTGGGCAAATCAATTACACTATTTTATTTCACTTACCATGTGAATCAATCAATATTTACACTAAAACTAATAATAATAATAATAATAATGAATAGATTTCTGTTCAATAATATTAAGAATGAAAATTCCCTTTTGAAATATAAACGCTCGGCATATAAAATTGACGATGATACAAATGAACGCAACCTTCAACCATGATTAATTAAAAGCGTTTACAAATTAGACATTCGAATTTTATGCTAATTCAGTATATACTACTTTCATGTGTAGGCAGATACATGCATGAATATGTTATATATGTGGTTATGATTGTTGACACATAAAAATCATTCAATTTTTATCAACAATTCAAAACAACAACAACCTACTGCAAATATACAAATTCTAAATATGAAACAAGTGGAGAGACAGATATATATATATATATTACTTATTTACGCCTGTTACCCACAATGGAGCATAGGCCGCCCACCAGTTTTCTCTGACCAAATCTGTCCTGGGTTTCCCTTTCTAGTTCTTTCCAGTTTTTAATCATTCTTCTCATATTTTTTCCTATTTCTCGGAGTAATGTGTTCCTTGGCCTTCTTCTTTTACTTTGACCTTCAGGTTCCATGTGAGAGCTTGCCTTGTGACGCAGTATGTGTCCTATTCACTTTTCAGTTGCTTCCACGTCTGCTTTCATTGCCTCTGCTGGAATCTGGTTTGTTCTCTTCTACAGTAAGTTGTTGCTGATGGTGTCTGGCCAACAAATTCGAAGTATTTTGCGAAGACAACTGTTAATAAACACTTGAATCTTCTGGATGATGACTTTCGTAGTTCTCCAAGTTTCCGCTCCATACAGTAGAACTGTCTTCACATTTGTATTGAAAATCCTGATTTTGGTTTTAGTTGAAAGTTGTTTGGAGTTCCAGATATTTTTCTACTGTAGAAATGCAGCCCTTGCTTTGCCAATCTGCGCCCTCACATCTGCATCGGATCCACCTTGATTGTCGATGATGCTGCCCAGATATGTAAAGGTGTTAACGTCCTCCAAGGCATCTCCATCAAGAGTGATTTGGTTGACACGAATGTTGTTTTGTATCCTACTTTCCCCTTTATGTATGTTGAGACGTACTGCTGCTGAGGCTGCTGCTACACTGGTTGTCTTCTCTTGCATTTGTTGTTGCGTGTGCAACAGAAGAGCCAGGTCATCTGCGAAGTTCAGATCGTCCAGCTGCATCCTAGCTGTCCATTGGATACCATGCTTTCCTCCAGATGTTAACGTCTTCGTAATCCAGTCGAAAGTGTGAGAGTAAGCAACCTTGCCTGACACCTGTCTTTATCTCAAACGAGTTTGTCAGCTGTCCTTCGTGCACGATTTTGCAGTTTATATATATATATATATATATAATTGACGCTTTGAGTATATTTTTCATCAAAGTGCTCATATACATATCTCTATAACACTAGTTATGATGATGGTTTTACCCCAATTTAAAGTGTAAACTGATTATACGATAAAACGTTAACTTTTTGATGTATGAAACTAGTTACATATTATTTTTAGACAAGCTAAAATATGATGTGTCTGTTTATGGCAAATTAGTATTCAGAGTACACATAGATATGAAAGAAATAAATGTTGGAAAAGAAATTAAGCACATTTTGACATTCAATTATCCTCCACATTTATCTGGGGGTCTATCAACTGACTAAGTGAACAATAATATAGCTATTCGCAAACACATGAAACGTTCGTGAACCTCTTAGTGATCAGCAAAGCGATCGTTTTTAATTACGTTGAAAAATCTAAATTCAGTAGACCAAATGACGCTCAATAAGGCATGACTATTTCATCAATAAGCTCTGGTTCCAATCTACCAATGAGAAGTAAGGAATTCTCGTCATTATAATGTATCGTGGATGCGCACTACTGATGAGACCCATACCAGGACGATACGGCCGTCCAGTGCTTTCAGATTCCTTATGGTGACCTAATAATCATTGATCGATGATTTCCAATGTGCAAAAAACACAAATCTCCATAACTCTAATTGAAATATATATATATACATTTACTTTATGAGTAAAAAATCGAAAATCAAGACTTACCAATGTCGGCCAAAATCTTTGTCCCATATTGCTGTAAAAAGTTGGATTCTGTTCAGCAGCAATACCGATGCACTAATAAATTGTGAACGTAAGAATTTTCAAAATAAATTTTTTTATGCCCGAAAATAAGGAGAGAAAATCAAAACTAGTAAAGTAAATTAAATATTTTGATTAAAACAAATAATATGTTTTTTTAATTAGAGTTATGGAGATTAGTGTTTTTACACATTTGAAATCATCAATCAATCATTGTCAGACCACCATTAGAAAGAGACCTGAAAGTACTGGACGGCCGTTTCGTCTTGGTATGGGACTCATCAGCAGTAGCAATTTGATTTTCTGTTTGATAAGCTGAAGTTAACAAGTTTGTAACGATAGGTAAACCTAACGACTGCCCCCTCTCCCATTTCCAAGAAAAAATTTAAATAGTTTGGTTAATGTTTAAAGCATGAGCCAAGTTTCATGAGTTTTAATGAACTGAAATACCTAAAAATAAATGAGTAAAAGTTACTGCTGTTTGACATTCCGTTCCTGAGCCAATTTTTCAAACATCTCTGTTCAACTTCTAATGAAATCATAACCTAGATCGGTTTTGTAATCTTTCTTGGTTAAGATCGATCACCTGATCGAGAAGTGTGATATATTGGAAGTTTGCTATTAGCAGTTTTAGAGAATTTGTTGAAATCCAACTTCTGAAGCCGTATTGATCGTATGAAGTATTTTGGTATGAGCTACTTATAAGTAGTATATGATGTGAGTGTCAACGTAATGTCTGGCAGCAGAAGATGGCGAGAGATCAAGATAGGAAGAGTTAGAAAACAATGGAATTTGTATGAAACGCATGAACAGTGACAATGGATTGACGTTTTGCAACAGGAACAGTCCAGTTCGATATGATGGACTGATAATTTGCAAATTAACGATTTACGCTATGGTTTTCCGATTTTACTGAGTATTTCTGTAATTTTCGCTAAATACAATCCGGTTGCCCTCACCTGTGTTCTCGTTCACTACAGTATGAGTGATAAATAGCATATTTTAAGCTTTTTGATCATGAGTGTTTACGATTATTGAACTTTAGTTCTTACCGTTTTTCCAACTAGAAAGTTTTACAAATTTACATTGAATCCTAGGTAGCATCCCTCATCAATGGATTCAGCATGGAAGATGTATATGATGAAATTAAACTATTCATTTTTACAATAATTATTTTTTATAAAGAGCACACACATCACTTTGTATGTGTTCTCATTCTAATTCGACATATTCCGCACAGATCAGAGCATTGAATAGATTTGATGAGTCGTGTAAACTATCTGCATTTAACTTCTATACGTAATATTGTCAAGTATCTTTGCTTAAATCTCATTAAAATTCACAAAAACACAAACTGACGAATGGTATTCAAAGTTGACGATGAAAAAAAATAACATAAATGATAAAACCTAATCCTACTTGATCCTTGTTGAATTCGTTAAACAACCTCCACAAATTTGTTATATCATCATTCAACAACATATCGGAATCCAGTAGAATAACCTATTTTTTTAAAAAAAAAATACAAAATACAACAGTCCAGTATTGGAATATTTTATCAGCCAATTAAATGAAAACGAATTGTTCCACTGGTTTTGGGGACGTTAGATGCCCAGAACTCGCTTGATAAATTCCTTATTTTGGACATGGGCTGATCAGTCGACCTTGAGATTTCATTTCCCACCAGGAAAACCCTTGGCTGTGATTGGCTGCTGCTGTGTATTTTAGTGAGCTATTTTTGTGACTGTCCCAAAGACGTTTCTATGATATATAAATAAATGAGTTTTGTGTGCTTGATTATATTGTGCTTCCTGGGTGTTTGTAGAATATACTTTCTACGCTATATCAAGACTTCTTGCTGGTACAATTGGGACAATCGGATCACAGTAGCCTACCTGGACACTGGTTCATTGTTTTGTTCTCGTTATTCGACTAAGGTGAATCCGTAATAGTTTAAGCATACCTAGAGACCAGCATAACAATTAGAATCTATCATTAATTATTAAACTATGAAACATCAAATGAGTACTGAATAGTTTGTTTTATCGTAGTTCAAAAATCTTCAACAGTGAACATTTTATAATCTACATGAGATCAAAATGCAATCAATTGGGTCTTAGTATGATATTACTAAGTAAGTGTGTATAATACCGTTGTAACGTATTATGTTGTCAAGATGATATATATATAAATACGTATATATATTTGGAGAAGGCAAAACTTATTTACTAAATATGTATACGTAATCTTCAGACAATCATCTGTAATACAAGCAAGCACTCTGATCGCTTTATGCATTTGCACCTCTAAACAACCCCTATCTATATTAATGACACTTCTGAGCTAAGCTTCAACGCATTCTACAAATAAACAACTACTTCGCGAGTAACATCTGACACATCGTCAGTCGGTAAGTACTTCAATCGGGATTCAGTTAAGTTCATAGATTTTTTTTGTTATATACTTCATCATTATTATTGGTGCAATTGTTTAGTGATTGAATTTGTAGTAAAAATCAACTAGTTAAATCATCAGTCTATAAATGAACATAGTTCTAGAGAGATTTTCTAATCAGCTTATAATTGAGAATTGGTGGAATAATTAATGCTTCTCTTAAGTTGACAGCTATTGATTCGTCATTTGTCCTGGTGGAATGGTATTTCATAAAAATTCCAGCTGATATTTGTTTAAGATATATATCAAACAGGTTTCACAACGGAACTCATCATGGAAGTTCACTGTAGTCTCCTGATATATTTACTACTAATGATAATAAGCCTTCTTGTATAACCAAGTGAAATCTATTTTGGTTGTGTTCTTAGTCAAGTTATGCTTTTTTTTGGAAAATTTGTTAACTGATAGTGTTGTGGTGCGAGCTACTTATAAGTAGTATATGATGTGAGTGCCAACGTAATGTCTGGCAGCAGAAGATGGGGGAAGATCAAGAAAGGAAGAGTTAGAAAACCATGGAATTTGTATGAAATGCATGAATAGTGACAATGGATTGATGTTTGGCAACAGGAACAGTCCAGTTCCATAGGATGGACTGATATTTTGCAAATTAACGAATTACGATATGGTTTTCCGATTTTACTGAGTAACTCTGTAACTTTCGTTAAATACAATCCGGTTGCCCCACCTGTGTTCTCGTTCACTACGGTGTAATATTCTTTCTCCTCCAATTTCATATATTAGTGTTACTTCGTTTTGTGTGACTAATTTTCAAGTAATCCATTCAACCAATATTTCTTCTACTTAAAATTAAATGATTGGATTGAATTGTGATGGGTACGCCTAGGACGACATCTGACATTGATTGATATCGAGTTACTTGCACTGGTGTCCCCATTGCAATTAGATCGATAGAATCCGATTTGCTTTGAGTAGGACTTAACGCATATGATTTCGGTTAGTACTCAATGATCGATGAACTGTCAATTCATCTCAGCCTTACAACAAGGTGTCAGTCACAGGCCGGATAACTTCAACGACTGTGAAGCTAGATGAAACGGTGTCGAGTCTGCCAGAGAATAGTGGTCCCTTTAAGCTTTGAGTGATACATTGCTAACCAGTACCAATCAGAATAAAACATAGGTTTTTAAGTTTCCTATATATTTATTACCTGCAACCAGCTGCATCATCAAAGACATGTCAAATGTGATAGTTTAGTTTCTTCAGTTTTTACCGAATAATTTATAAAACAACTGTCATATGCATTGTTTGCTCATAACTAACTTAGTGCAAATTGTGGTAATTTCAGCTTCAATGAAAACAGTGTGGCGTACTTTCCATGCTGTACCCAGTAAAATCAATTTTTCGAGCAAAAAATGTTAATCGATTTACATTTTATATATTTCTAGAAGATGATAGGTTTTAGTAAAGCATTATTTCTCTGGTTTTGTATGTTTGTAAGTGGTTTATTAATGAGTTACGTCTAGCTAACTTACTAATTTATTTTACTAAGTTTTGATAATAATTCAGAGTCAAGAAAACAGAACACTGAACCTTCCATTTTACGAACGAACACCTGGAAACTTTTACACTCAAAACTATGAAAAACAATCAATATAAAATATGTGATAATCTTCTAAGCATCAAAAATAAGTACTTATATCATTTTTAGTAAGAGTTTATTAAGCTGACTCGTCATTGATATTCAGGATTGACATAGAATCTAGTCTTATTAGTTGACCGCTACCTTCATTGAGCTCAGCTGAAATGGATGGCATTAAGCATTTTCAGTGGAAGGAAACGGATTTGACTATCAGAATGAACACTGATATGAATGTAGAGTCATCTAATTGACTAGTTCAAAGTAGGATGAAGTGCATTTTCTGAGTTTTACTGTCAGCCAAAATCCATCTATTCTAAATAAATACTAACTAATCTTGATAGTTGCTATTAAGATTTTCATGTTTTCTTTCTAATAGGTTTGATGATAAGAAATTGCTTCTTAAACTATCGACAGAATGCTAATAGTCAAAAACATTGGAGCCCCAAGTAGCTATTATTTTTTTTAAGTAACTAGAACACAAAGTGACTTATTTGGAATAGGAACGAATTTGTTAACTTACATTAATGAGAACATAGAATGAAGCTACCATCTAATGAAGCACTAAAGTGGTTCACTTATTACGATAACCAAATCAGGCTCAGACGACATCAGAATTTACTTCCTCGATCGTTAAGATATGACACTGATCGTTTGTTGGAGTGTATGACCGGAAGTGGTCAATTTCGGACTAGAAGACCAACTCATATTGATGATTGTACCTAGCTGTGGATAGATATCAGTATCAAGCACTGTTAAGAACCAGTTATTGGAAATTTTTAATGATCATGGCAATATATGAGTTATTTTTCAGTGCACATATGGTTTAGCACAAAATCCATGAGGGATTATTGATTCTAACTGGTTTAATCAAGGCCATTAATACAGCAGACCTTTATCTAATTGTTTCTAATGTTCATTGTTAGACTTTATGAATCTTTGGATTTAAAGAACACAATAACGGTCGAACTGATTTGACACAATAATCAAATGACAGAAACGACGGAGAGGACTTGTATATCTTCACAATTCTGTATACTAACAATTTTTGTCTATTCTGAAGAAGCAAAAATCTCAAATAATTGGTTAACAACTGCTATGTTACTTACTTTTTTGATTTCATTCGGTAAAATTTGTGTAATCAACAACTTGAGATAACTTTTATGTCCAGAGTAGTGTCCAGATCTAAATGATTTGATCCGCGCCTGTTAAAAAAAAATTAATAATCATAATAGTAATCTCTGTGTATTTTGAAACAATAATCATCAAAATAAGTACTAAAAATTAGTTCGGTTCATCCAAACATAAACGTACATCGATGAAACATCATACATTTTATTTCATACTTGCTTGTGTTTTGTATGTATCATTTGTACTATGTATTGACGTTTAGTAGGTGATGTTATGATTATTGATCTTTGAAAACCTACTGAGAAAAAACTTATTTAACTATTACACATTAAAATCATCAATCACTCATTGTTAGACTGTCATTAGAAACCTGGAAGCACTGGACGGCCGTCCCATCCTGGTATGGAACTCATCAAGAGTGCGCATCCACAACTCCCACTCGAGGGAGTCAAACCTAGGACCTGGGGTCTTGCGCACAAATGCTTAATCTCCGGACTACCAGGTCGGTATCCAACGGTGTTATTATGTAATTCTGATCAATCTAGATATTATGCACAAGGTCGCCTATATACCTTTGGTAGTTAGTGCCTACACCTGACAGGGTTGAACTCCACTGGTCACGTCCTCTCACTATTAATCCGAGAATTTCCTCACGAAACTGATCACTAGTGAGCACACTGTACGATTTTTTCTTACTTCTGCCCATGACCACTTATGAAGCATTGGCTGTCGACCACCATTTTCCAACCTACTCAGTTCCGGAGTCTTCTTTCTAGTTATTCTCAATCGCTATTCATTCTTTTAATGTCTCTCTCCGTTTCTCGGCGTAATATATTCTTCCATCTTCTTCTATTTCTTTGGAGTTGACGATTCCAAGTGAAGGATCATCTTGTGATACAGTCCGCTGCTCTCATCGAAATGTGTCCTATCCACTTCCACTGCTTGCTCCTCTGCTAGAATATGGTTTGTTCTATACCACAGTAGGTTGTTGCTGATAGTGTCTGGCCAAAGAATCCGAAGTATTTTGCGTAGACAACTGTTAATAAGCACTTGTATCTTCCGGATGATATATTCCGTAGTTCACCAAGTTTCTGCCTCATACAGTAGAACTGTCTTGACATTTGTATTGAAAATTCTGACTGTGGTGTTGGTTGATAATTGTTTTGAGTTGCAGATGTTCATTAATTGTAGAAATGCTTCCCTTGCTTTAACTCCGCCAGTAGAACCTTAGGGGCTACTGCCGGTCCCAAGCCCGGATAAAGGAGGAGGGTTGGACATGGGGTTGGCGACCCCATTCCGTTGAAATCTAACTTGCCAAAAAAACGCTAACCAGAAAAAATAATTCAAACCATTTTGACTCTGCCCTGGATGTTGGAAGAAGAATTATGACGTCGCGTGATGAAAGCCGAGTTCCCTCGGAAGTCACGGGGCTGATGCCTCTTCTGACAACCAGAGCAACCATTTTTTTAGGTACATGGAACGTTCGTACATTGTGGGAGACTGGAAGACTATTTCAAGTTGCGGCAGAAATGAAAAGATACAACCTCGAGGTGCTCGGCATCAGTGAAACACATTGGACACACGTAGGACAACTGAGACATGCTTCAGGGGAACTGCTGTTATACTCTGGTCATGAAGAGGAAAATGCTTCACATACACAAGGAGTTGCACTGATGCTGTCCATACATGCACAAAAGGCGCTAATAGGATGGGAATCTCATGGACCCAGGATCATTAAAGCATCCTTCAAAACAAAGAAAGAGGACATTACAATAAACGTCATCCAATGTTATGCACCTACCAATGACTACAATGACTACGATAAAGATCAATTCTACGAAAGGCTGCAGTCAATCGTCGATAAATGTTCACCAAAGGATTTGACGATTCTTATGGGAGACCTGAATGCCAAGGTTGGAATGGACAACACTGGATATGAAGACATCATGGGACGACATGGACTAGGAGAAAGGAACGAAAACGGTGAGAGATTCGCAAACCTATGTGCCTTCAACAAACTGGTCATCGGTGGCACAATATTCCCGAACAAACGCATTCACAAAGCCACATGGATTTCACCGGACCACACTACTCAAAACCAAATTGACCATATCTGTATCAACAAAAAGTTCAGAAGGACCATGGAGGATGTGAGAACCAAGAGAGGAGCTGATATAGCTTCAGATCACCATTTGCTGGTCGCCAAAATGAAACTGAAGCTAAATAAGCACTGGACAATGGGGCAGACAACATCACAGAAGTTTAATACAGCCTTTCTTCGGGATACCGTAAAACTCAACGAATTCAAGATAGCCCTCACCAATAGGTTCCAGGCCTTTCAGGATCTACTCAATGGAGAGGAAGCAACATTGGAGAACAATTGGAAAGGGATTAAGGAGGCAATCACTTCAACATGTCACGAGGTTCTGGGTCATAAGAAACACCATCACAAGGAATGCATGTCTGTTGGTACTCTTGCAAAAATTGAAGAAAGGAGGAACAAGAACGCAGCAATCAATGTCAGTCGAACAAGAGCAGAGAAAGTTAAGGCACAAGCTGCATACACAGAAGCAAACAGGGAAGTGAAGAAGAGCATCAGAGCTGACAAACGAAAATATGTGGAAGATCTACCAATGACGGCGGAAAAGGTTGCAAGAGAAGGAAACTTGAGACAATTGTACGAAACAACAAAGAAGCTCGCCGGGAACTATCGTAAACCAGAACGACCAGTGAAAAGTAAGGAAGGGAAAATAATCAGCAACACTGAACAACAGCGAAATAGGTGGGTAGAGCACTTTAAGGAACTATTGAATCGACCAGCTCCACTGAACCCACCCAACATCGAAGCAGCATCCAAGGACCTCCCAATTAATATTGGCGCACCTACGATTGAGGAGATCAGTATAGCCATCAGACAAATCAAGAGCGGCAAAGCAGCAGGACCAGACAACATTCCAGCAGAGGCAATGACAGCAGATATAGAAGCGACTGCGAAAATATTTCACATTCTCTTCAACAAGATTTGGGATGAGGAACAAGTACCATCAGATTGGAAAGAAGGATACCTGATCAAAATACCAAAGAAAGGCGACCTGAGCAAGTGTGAGAACTACAGAGGCATCACTCTTCTTTCAATACCAGGCAAAGTCTTCAACAGAGTATTGTTAAACAGAATGAAGGACTTCGTAGACACCCAACTTCGAGATCAACAGGCCGGATTTCGTAAGGATCGATCGTGTACTGTCCAAATTGCTACATTACGGATCATTGTGGAACAATCAATTGAATGGAACTCACCACTCTACATCAACTTCATCGACTACGAGAAAGCATTCGATAGCGTGGATAGGAAAACACTGTGGAGGCTTCTTCGACACTACGGTGTGCCTGAGAAAATAGTCAACATCATACGGAATTCTTATGATGGATTCAACTGCAAAATCGTGCACGGACGTCAGCTGACATACTCTTTTGAGGTGAAGACCAGTGTCAGGCAAGGTTGCTTACTCTCACCCTTTCTCTTTCTCCTGGTCATCGAGTGGATTATGAAGACGTCAACTTTTGGAGGAAAGCATGGTATCCAATGGACAGCTAGGATGCAGCTGGACGGTTTGGACTTCGCAAATGACTTGGCTCTTCTATCGCACACGCAACAACAAATGCAAGAGAAGACGACCAGTGTAGCAGCAGCCTCTGCAGCAGTAGGTCTCAACATACATAAAGGAAAAAGCAAAATTCTCCGATGCAACACAACATGCACCAACCGAATCACGCTTGATGGAGATACCTTGGAGGACGTTAACATCTTCACATATCTGGGCAGCATCATCGACGAGAAAGCTGGGTCCGATGCAGATGTGAGGGCGCGGATCGGCAAAGCAGGGGCTGCATTTCTACAGTTGAAAAATATCTGGAAATCCAAACAACTTTCAACGAAAACTAAAATCAGGATTTTCAATACAAATGTCAAGACAGTTCTACTGTATGGAGCGGAAACATGGCGAATAACCAAAGCCATCATCCAGAAGATACAAGTGTTTATGAACAGTTGTCTACGCAAAATACTTCGGATTCGTTGGCCAGACACCATCAGCAACAACGAACTGTGGGAGAGAACAAGTCAGATTCCAGTGGAGGAGGAAATCAGGAAGAAGCGGTGGAAGTGGATAGGACACACACTACAAAAAGCACCTAACTGCGTCACGAGACAAGCGCTCACATGGATACCTCAAGGCAAAAGGAAAAGAGGAAGGCCAAGGAACACATTACGCCGAGAAATAGAGAAGGATATGAGAGGAATGAATAAACATTGGACAGAACTGGAGAGGGAAGCCCAGGACAGAGTTGGTTGGAGAAAACTGGTGAGCGGCCTATGCTCCATTGGAGGTGACAGGCGTAAGTAAAGTAAAGTTCCCTTGCTTTACGATCCGCGCTTTCACATCTGCATCGGACCCACCGTGTTCATCAATGATGCTGCCCAAATATGTAAAGGGTTTCAAATGATCCAAAGCTTCGACATCAAAGTTGATTTGGTTTGTGCATGTTCTGTTGTATCGGGAAATCTTGCTTCTCTCATGCGTATGTTGAGACGTTTAAAATTATTTTGGAAAACTACTAAACACCATGTGACTCATACATAACAGTGATTGTTTTATGATAATTATCACTGAATAAACGCACAGATAGACTCAATTAGAAACTTTATTCTAAATAGTAACAACTATTTTGCAGGCATATGTATCTAACGAAGATGAGATTGGTTCAAATATTTATCCCTATGACAGGGAATCCTCTTCGATTTGGATACTTTTCTAACTCTGTAAGTAACTTCATAAGTATTCTGGCATAGCTGTCGTGTTATCCGAATATAAGTAATATGCACTCATTAAATATGTATCGAGTTGTCATTTTTTAATAAATTTTTACATTCAGAGGTGACAAAATCGTCTTTTTATTCAAGACAATGCTAACAGTATGATGCTTTCGATAAAACTTGAGCCAAACACAAAAGCGGTTCTTAACATTTTATGCTACGAATATTTATTGTGTGTGTATGACTGCATTGTAGACGCTTCCATCTTTACTACATTATAGTATAATAGATTCTTTTATATTAACCTAAAAACCTCAAAACTTTTCTTCAAAGCTATTTCTCTAGATGTACTTGATAATAGAACTGTTCTTCAGACAAATTCAGTTTCATATATCTCTCAACTGTGTACTTAGGACCTTTGGTCAAATTGACCACTTGTTTTCATGCGCTAATAATTATTTACTCACGAGAATCGTCTCAGTAAAACTCATTTATGCTGAAACTCATTGGATAAATCATCAAAAAGAATTATGAGGTTGCGCAACTCCGTGAATTGATCGAAGTTAGACATTAACACTGTTAGATACCGGCTCAGTGGTCTGATGGTTAGGCGTTCGCGCACAATAACGAAGGCCTTGGGTTCGAATCCTACGGGGTGCATGAGTCGTGGATGCGCACTGCTGAGGAGTCTCATACCAGGATGAAACGTCCGTCCAGTGCTTCCAGGTTTCTAATGTTGGTCTAACATTGATCGATTCATGGTTTCAAAAATGTGTAAAGAAATTATGTCATTGTCGAAAAATTACATTATACACATGGCGAGACTTGATGAGTTCAACTAGTTAACCACAATAGATTAAATCATGTTCATCAATTTACTTACTTCATAATTTCTAATTGAATAAAACTGTACATTGATGCCTTCTAAATCCCAATCCGACATTAATGAATGCATAAATTCATAGGCTAATTCATCAACAATAAAATGAAATACAATGTAGAAACGTTTGCGTTTTTGTACACGATCAATTGCTGTTGACCAATCTGAATGGAATTGTGCAAAATGTTTAAAATTACAACAATCATCTTTTGATGGATACCATCGTTTTTGAGTGAATAAAATTGATTTAATGAGTGTTTCAGCTTGATGACAATTGTCAATTCCACCAGCTAATAGCATTGCGATATGTATGGACTTATTGTCAAAATCATAATAAGGTTTGTATAAAAGCTAAAATAAACAAGAAATAAAATTTATTCATGTATATACGATATGTGTTTTACAGTTTACATTACGAAATGATTGAAAAATTTGAAAGCATTGAACAGTTGGCTGAATTGTAAACAAACATTTCGTGAGGAGTAGTAGTAGTTCTATGAAATAGTTGTTCAATGCCTTATAGTTTTTAATAACTAATTTGATTAAAGTCACATACTAATGTCAAATAAAATAAAAATCAGTCAACATTTGATGTACCCACTCACGAAGACTCTTAAATTCTTAATTGATTCTAAAGTTTTAATGATTATTCACTACCAATGCAAGCAATCGAGTAATAAAACAATGAGTCATCCATAAAATACGATTCGGGTTAGTACAGTAGTTGAAGTTGAAAGGGAAAACTATTGTACTAGAGATCTATGAGTAACAGATTTTATCCTGAGTAATATTTCAACTGTGCTCCACTCTTTATTTCTCATTGATCTTGAAAATTGTTAAGCATAACATGTTTAGATCATTAGCGCATTACTCATCAAATGTTATAGTCATTGATGGAAAAAAAATTGAATTCAATGTTAATTGATTACCACTAATCATAATCGAACATTCAGTTTCTGGCAGAGTTTTGACGGTTTGTGTTTTTACACATTTGAAATCATCAATCAATCATTGTCAGACCACCATTAGAAAGAAATCTGGAAGCACTGGACGGCCGTTTCGTCCTGCTATGGGACTCATCAGCAGTGCGCATCCACAACTCCTGCAATTCTCAGAATTAGAACCTGGGACCTTCGGTATTGTGAGCAAACGCCTAACCATCGGACCACTGGGTCGGCATCCAACGGTGGTAATATATAACTCTGATTGATCTACGGACTTTGCGCGACCTCACCTCAGTTTCTGTCAAACACAAAGTACTTTATGATTCGATGTTAATTAATGCAAACGTTTTCGATTTCCAAACCATCAAAGTTACTTTCCGTTCTATTAAGTTTGAGTTTGTTGGTAGCAAAATTAACAAAAAATGATTAGCGAATTTCTCATGGACTAGGTGTGTTGGTTTGTCGATGAATCACTTACCTTTGACTGTTTCTATCCATAACCTCTAGTGATATTCACATCTACACCAAGCGCATGACTCACTACCGAATTCAAAGAATCATTGATAAAGACTAGAAATATACTTTATGTAATATAATCACTAACAATTTTTGTACTTCTTAATGACTACAAAGTATAAATCCGCTACCAAGATGAAAATTATCAAATAAATGTTTAGTAAAACTGTCTTTAATCAGTGGCAAATCGTATTTTTTTTTATTTTCTCTAGCCACATATCACAGATACGAACATATTTTCTACCAACACATGGTTAAAAAACAATTACATAACAGAAATTCAGTCTCACAGTCTACTTATCCGTTGCTTTTTTATCGATTTTTGTTTATCCAAGATTAATCATTTTCTGTTCGGAAAATCAGACTGTCTTCATTGAAAGCAGAGGATACGTGTGGGCTATAAGTATGTTTTGATTATTCGTATTTTCGAAACATTACTTGCGTACCACGTAACAATCGAGAGACCAATCTTGAGACTTAATGTAAGAAACTAGGTTGAGGTAACAAGTCAATTGATGAATGGGTAAATCGTCTTCCAATAGAGTGATTAGGAAGAAGCATCAATGAGCGTAAATAATCCAACTTTATGATTGAAATGGGTGACGAATAGTTTAGACGATAAGATTTGCTTCCATTTCCACTCTGCGTTAACCAACATACGCACGTTAAGGGTTAACATACTATAGTGTCCAATCATTCACAGAAATGAACGAAGCATGATAAGATGTGTCGTCAGTCTGAACTATCATTATCAAATACATATTCATGGTATCAAACAAGAATTCACACTTTTTTTTTCTTTAACTAAAAACCAATTGGCAATAGTTTAGTAAGTACTAGGTTCCTCTGGACCACATTTAACTGGTTTTCAAAAACAGTGACTTTGGATTTTACATTCACAACGGGTGAGTTAGTGAAAATGCAGGAATCATTTGGTGCTATAAATTTATCCGATGGAATATTCAGGAGATCTAGTTAATCAATCTCATACCAGTAAGATTTAAACCATGTCTATCTGATAAATAACAAGTCCTAGCAAAAGGACATTTAACAACACATTCAGTCATTTGGATGAGTTCTAGGATATTTTCAAATGCATTGCGAGCTTTATATTCCGTAGGTAGCACGAAAGGACGACCCATTAGTTTCCAACGTCTTTCTAGAAATAAATGTGTTCGCGAATTCTGTATCCATTTATAAGCGAATTTCAATCGCATTAATTAATAGGTCTGAACATTTGCTTCTGTCAGATAAACTGCACGTAAATGCTAAAGATATACTAAGAATATACTTTCTGTGATTAGGGAGAAACTATATTGGTGATTTGTATTTTCAATAATTCCGTTATCTACAGGAAGTCTGATTGCGACCGAATTTATAGCATATATTGGATCAGGGATTTTAATAATGACAAGTTTTAGGTAACTGCTATTCGCCACAATATTAGCATTTTGTAGGTCTCGTTAAATGAGATTGGCGTTGATTGCTGACGATTTGCTTTCATCCTATATACATAACATTTGTAACTGCTGCTCATTCAACTAACATTCAGTCTAGTCAACGGTCTCTAACTTCAATCCCCAAAACAAAAACAAATTCATTGGCTTAATAATTCACATAAGAGAACAACCACATAACCAATCATATAAGCCAGATTCTAGGGGGCAGAAAAATTCGAATTTTGACACCGTGATATTCCCGTTGACAATTTTGAAGCCTTAGTAATTGTACTTGATAGAAATACAAACCATAATACGATTCTGCACAAAATGGACTGATAAAGAAGCTAGAATCCTATCGATTGAGAGTTCGCTCTCTAGTTAACCTAGTGAGTCCAGAAAAAAGTAATCAGCCTCCACTGAATTTATAATATATTTCAAACATGGGTGTTGTGCATATCGATATACTCGATGACATCACACCAATAAATGACAGATCACAATTATACATAAGACTGTAAATTATAAACTGATAACAAAAAAAGAGCAGCTAGACGTGTAGGGATAGTTTGTGCGTTAATGGAAAAGAATATATAAATATGATCATGAGACTATGTACAATAATAATAATAATAATAAGCCATGAATCGATTCTCTAGTTCACTGTTACTTCAATCTTCAATCGGATATATAACACAATTATTCATGGTGTAACTGATGTTTAAACTACGTACTTAGTCGTTTGCTTTCATTCTGAGACTATAATTGTTTCTCAAGATTTAACACTGAAACAAGATCAAAATTAAACTATAGTTCAATAAACAATTTGTCCTATTATCACAAGTAACTATGGTAACCTAATTAAGGTTGTGATATATACAAATACAATTGTGAAATTAACAATTTCGAAGGTCAGTCAATAATTTTGAGGAGTATTAAATGCTCATATTATGCGTTCATAGATTTCATCATATCACTAAAAGCACATGAAATATGAATAATCTAGATATTGAAAGTATTTTTACGAAAGTGGTTGTATGTTTGTTTACACCGGTAATCCGACCATTGAAAAGAATGAAAGTATCATGTGCAGAAATATTGTCTACACTTTAGAATTGATTGGTCACTAAATAGGAGACTGTGTATCATTGGTTTTCCGTTGAGAATTATTCAGTTTTTTAGTTTAGTAGTCGAAATACTGTTCACCCTTGAATATGTAATTTTGTGTCAGAAATGGGCTGATAATTTTCTTACGTTTATTCAGAATCTTGACATCCTGTGACGAAATGTTTAGTGTGGTACTAGAAGAATGAAAGATTAGTGACTGTTCAACTAGTAGTTCAAAATTTGTGTTTATATGTCTAGGCACAGAAATTTTATTGTATGTAAAAATGCCGTGATCATTCTCTGTAAATATAGTAAGTATAGTTATGGTGTGTAGTTTAGTTCGTTCAGTTTTAAAACAATTAGTCCGTTTTAGAAATTTTTAATAGGACAATGAGAAGGTCTAATTGATCTGAAAAATGTGATGTCTTGCCCTATACATTTCGAACAATCTGTCCACACACACCTATTCTTTTCAAGTCATTTTATGAGAACATTAATGAATGGTCAATTAAATAAAAGTTCAAAGATACCTAAGGTGATCATTGCAAATGAAGGAGAGAGAAAATTAACATATTATAATAAGAATAAGAAAGGGTGGGAAATTGTCACATTACACAAGGCCATACAATGGCTTGAAGATCACCAGGGTAAATTCAAGGTTATAACAAATTGTTTCTGTACACAAATGGGGTGTTTTTTTAATTTACGTGTAGCCACGGCTTCCAAAAACTTCAAAATTCGTCCTTCAACATTTCTATACAATGTTTTGAAGGTTGTTTTGATGTCTATCGTATACCCTGTATCGATGACGTGTTTTGCGATCGATGAACATGGTTTTCTGTCTCCCACGTTTATCGGCTTATCTGAAGTTAAGTGATTTTGAGGCCACTTAGGAACATGTTCCATGATGCTTGATTGATTACTCCTCCCAATGTATACGTCTTCACTCAAACATGTAAATCGATAAATGCAATTGGATGTGATGTGATCTTCGAGTTATATTTATTCCTATGTACGATCATGGGTTTAGTCTTTTCAATTCCAATTAGTATAGCAGTGTAGTATGCTTTCTCTATGTCTGCGTTTGGTCACTGTCTTAAGATTAGACCATTTGATTCACCTCTAAACTGTAAAATGATATAAACATTTTTCTCTGCCGCAGAATGAAAATCAGGATTTCGTCGTAACTGATTTCCACACTTATTGATGAACTTCAACAGATAACCGTTTGAGATCAATGTTTCAGTGAAGAGTTTTGCATCGCCTTCAAATCTGTCCGTGTTCCAGATTCTTGGTTCCCTATTGAACAGGCATTTTACGAAGCCTCACTTGTATTGCAGTGGACAAACCTGCTGAAATCTAAATACTGTCCGAATCAAGGTTGGCTTTGCACAAAAATTTAATCTCTAGCGTCTGATTCTTTTGCAAATGCAAATAACAAACCACAAAATGGCAATATGTAGCAATTTCATATTCGCCGATTGCGATCTTTAATGCCTCCAGCAGTTATACAGCTTCCAGATACAACGTAGTCAACAACTCGTTCTCAATGTCTGTGACAACGTTTGCAACAATAGGTCAGGTACATTGTACATTATTGGCCTTCCTATTTCGAATGAGATGTGAAATTCGGAAGAATACCTATCTTATATAATAATACTCAAAAACGAAACTAGTCACCAATAGCTACAATTTCGAAACTACTTATTTTATTGAATAAAAAGTTATGAATCAATATTTTAGAATAGGATAACGCAAACGCAAAATAACAAAAGAAAAAAATAATTGAGAGTTCAAGTCTTATTCAAAACAAAGTGATATACCACATGAATGAATGATATAAATTGTATGTTTTCATGAATTAATCAATGCAAATAATCAATGAAATTATCCAATAAGTGATCGTTTGTACATAATTGATTCAAAGAAATTGTTTTGATAGTAATGATAATAGGCGTCGACCTAGTATTTAGCATTCCAATAACATTTCCTACTTTGATAAAAAAAATAAACCTGAGTTAGTTGACATTGATTGTATTTACTCTTGACTGTAACGACTTGTACCGGTGTTTTTGCTATGAAAATAACAACATGAATAATGTAAGCTTTACTATGCAAATCTATAGATTGAAACACATAGATTATTAGGTAAATGGTAAACTAACATGCACTGGAATTTGTATGCATTGATTCTTACTTATTCAGCCTTTAATGAACTAATATGATAAGAAGTCAAGGAAGGCAAACCAATCATCGACATTGAAGACTTGGATGAAAAAGCAAGTGTTAACAGACTGACGAGATGGATATCTCATCAAGAAACTAAGGAATGATCTTAGTAAAGGTGAGAACTACACAAGCCGGACCTTTTATCAGCTTTGTTGAAGCGAATGTAAGATTGAGTAGACGTCCATCTTCAAATTCAACGGGCTGCATTTCGTAAAGATAGTTCACATACCGCCCAAACTGACACACTACGGATCATCTTGAAACAATCAATTGAATAGGACTCACTGTTGTATGTCAACTTCCTTGACGAAGAGAAAGCATTCTACAGCGCGTACAAAATGACACTATGGAGGCTTCTTCAAAACAATGGTGTGTCTGGGAAGACGGTCAAAATCATACGGAATTCTCATTTAACTGCAGGATCAGGCACGGAGGACAGTTCACGAACTGGTTCTAAGTAAAGACTGGTGTCAAACAATGTTGTTTACTCTCACCCTTTCTCTTTCTTCTGGTGTCTAACTGCATTATGAATACATGAACACCTCAGGGGGAGCCTGCCGTACAGTGGACAATTAGGATGCAGCTGAACAACTATCTGCACATCACAGATGATCTGGCTTCTTTATCCCACATGCAACAACAAATGCAAAGAAAGACGACAAGTGAATTAGCAACCTCTGCTGCAGTAGGTGTCAACATTCACATGAGGGAAACAAGATTCTTCGAATCAACACAACATACACAAACCAAGTCACCTGTGACGTCGAAGCTTTGGATGATGTAAAACACTTTACATATTTGGGAAGCGTCATTGATGAACATGGTGAATCCGATGCAGATGTGAAAGAGCGGATCGTAAAGGAAGGTAAGCATTTCTACAATTGATGAACATCTGCAACTCAAAACAATTATCAACTAACATCACAGTCAGAATTTTCAATACAAATGTCAAGACAGTTCTACTGTATGAGGCAGAAACTTGGAGAATTACGAAATCCATCATCCGGAAGATGCAAGTGTTCATGACCAGTTGTCTACTTAAAATGCTTCGGATTCTCTGAACAGGCAACAACCCACTTTGAGATAAAACCAACCATATTCAAGCAGAGGAGCATGCACTGGAAGTGGATAGGATACATTTCGAGGATTGAAGCCGACTGTATCACAAGACGATCCTTCACATGGAATCGTCAACTCCAAAATGAAAGAGGAAGACCGAAGAACATATTATGCCTAGAAGCGGAGACAGACATTAGAAGAAAGAATAGCGATTAAGAATAGCTAGAAAGGAGAGTGCGTAACAGAGTAGGTTGGATAATGGTGGTCGATGACTTATTTTATGTTAGGGGTAATAAGTGTAAGTAAATAAGTAGGTCATATTTCATTTTATAACTTTCTGCTTCTTAATTTGCATACTATATTATCATGGAGATGAATTCGCTGTCGTGCGACGTCAGAAATTATTGAACAAGTAATGCGTATGCACTAGGCACGAAGAGATAGACATACACACTATTTTCCGGGCCATATAACTGAGTCACAAATTAAAGAATTCAAACTCTTTAGTTTTGCATTCCATTAAGTTTGTTTGTATATTCACAGGGAGTATATAGTTATTCTTACAGTTGTTTGAGCATAGATTATAACTGAGTTAATTTGTTTACTACATCCGATTATTTAAATTTCATACCGATTTATATTGAATTTGTCATGAAAGTATAATTTCGGTCGTTAGAATTCATTATTGTTGATTGATAATTCATCTTGGTCAGATGATAAATGGATGTTTTTATCACTATAGTGTCGATTGATGAATTCTATTCATAAATATGACATGACTTTGATGATAAGTTTTTTTTATAAGACTAAGTGTAGAATATTTCATTTATATGAGTTTAACGTAGATGAATAGAATTCAAATAATCATCAAAAACATCAAAACCATTACGTAATAAGCAAATGTGGTAAAAATAAAAAGACAACATAAATCATTAGTTACGTCATATCCGGCCACGGAAAGGATATGGGTGTCACGAATTTCTTCTGAACACATAAATTAGGGTTGAATGTACGTATTCCTATGGCTTCTGCAATGTGTAGGAGACGGGATCGAACTCCGTTGGGAAATGATGGAGGTATATGATAGATCACCCGAAAAGATCCAGATTTATCTACAATGTGACCACTATCTACCAGGTGTGTTAAGATAGAATTGCGTATTGTTTTTGACTGACTCTTCGTAAACCATGCTGGGAGATGTTCACTCATTCGTAGGGTAAGTTGCCTGGAAGTACGCCCGATATCTCCACAGGAGCAGCTGAATTTGTAAATGCACATAGAAGAGGCCAACTCAGTTAACTTATCCTTCGTTCGGGTAGACATCGCTGGTCGACTCGAGAATGTCAATGCAAGTTTGTCAGCGTTGAATGTTCTACCAATTATTCAATGGAGATGTTGCCTGCGATACTCTGCAGGACAGATTAATAAGAGTAATTAATAGAACATTCAACGCTACCAAACTTGCATTGACATTCTCCAGTCGACCAGCAATGTTATATGAGTTTATCATTGTTTTGTCATAGGACTGTATCATGAAATAGAAATTATTCTACATTATTTTAAATTTTGATTCCATATTATGCAAGTCAATAGTAGTCCATTATGATGAGAAATTGTTGAAACTGTATTTATGCTTGATTAATAATAAGGATGAAAATGAGTGATGACAATTTTGAATTATAGAAATTATTGGCCTGTTTCAAATATCACATAAAATTACACAGTATTACAGACTGCAGTTGAACTAAGACAGTTTTCTACATATTAATATTCATTGGGAATATAATAAATTTATGACAGTACATTATTATTTAGTATTAGTTTTATAGGATATTTTTGCACTTATGTAAGTAAATGACACTGCACAACACAACACAACACAACACAACACTGAAATCTCTATTTCCTTCAAACTATCTGAATATCTGTAAAATGTTATTAATAGTAAAAATAGTTAATTAAACAGGATTCAAATTGTTGCAAGTAGACGTAGCTCATCATCCACCTGACCTACAAATTTTCTCCACC
This sequence comes from Schistosoma turkestanicum, assembly GCA_944470395.2. Lineage (NCBI taxonomy): Eukaryota > Metazoa > Platyhelminthes > Trematoda > Strigeidida > Schistosomatidae > Schistosoma > Schistosoma turkestanicum. Next base: position 18,756,543 of record OX103977.1, on the reverse strand, counting down.
ATCTCAAGATGTTTCAATTTTTATTATCTAAACAATCAAACAAAACCTATTTAATGAACAGCCAAACCTATATGACATTATTGATTATTGAACAGAATACAAATGGTAATCATCATGAATGCAAATCGGCATCTACCAGATGTACAGTACAAAGCAGAAAGGATGAAGTACGAATTGCTTATTGAGTCGTGTGCATGATAATTTAAATTTATATTTTAATATACATATCGATCATAATTATTAATAATATGATAGGAAACTGTTTTTTAACTATGAAAAATTGATCATTGAAACAGAACAATCAATGTAATTTACTGAAACAACGTATTGAACAATAAATGCATAAAACTGTAATACCAAATAAAGATTTATTTTATCCACCAGGATAATTGACATTCACCACATTAATCAACATACTCTCTATATATATGATGATTAGTCAATGAATATTACATACATAGAACCGATTTAGATGAAATACGACACAGAAGTATATTAGTACACAGAATTGCAACAGACATATTACGTATGTTTTAATGAATGAAGTTCACATTAAAATAATAACGAGAGTATCAAATATTATATGAAATAAATGTCACATCGAAATAATACGAATTATGTACAAAACAATCGATTACATTGAATTCAAAACGAAAATACTATTGAACATGGACTGCATTGTGTAAAAATGTGATCTTACTTCTTATCCTATCCTAATGAAAACAACCTTTTGTAAACAATACTTAATCTAGAATAATCGAAATCTTTTCGAGTAAACTACCGCACAATTATATATATTTATATAAGTTTTAACAAAAGAAGTTTGTTTTACTGCCAACAAAAATTTACTTACTTTTGTTTTATATTCACAAGATAGATCAAATTTACAATCTAATATAATCATTGATGAATATTTTAATTCATGAAAAATATAAATCCATAATGCGATAATTAGCAGAAATGAAATTAAACGATATTCAACTGCCATAATTGTGTGTGTGTGGATAAGTAAATAAATTTTAGCCAATTTCACAAAGATTATTGACGGTCTTATGTTTATGCAGGTTACAACCAATTTAATTTTAAAAATATACAGTACATTTAGAATGAATGATTGATCAAGTAATAATTTAATTAAAATCTGACAACTAATTTCAACAGGTTAGATTGTGATTGTTTTACTTGTCATAAAATCCATTTCTTCTAGTCAATACAAGGATTGAACTTCAGAAAAACCATTCAATCAGAAAACAGTTTCGTGTCTGCCAATCAAATCAACCGATTGTCTCTCATACAAGTAACCAATCAGAATACTGTATTTATGACTGTATGAATGAGACAAATTGATGCATATCTTGTGTTTCGCTCTTTTCTTATGAAACAGGTGATTGCTAAGAGAATTACAGATTACTGAACATCATAAGGCTTGAAATTCAAAAGTTTAGGTAACTATACTTTGTAATCAGCTGAATTTACGAGCTTAATCAATCATCATTTGATTACAAATATTGATCGTAATACCTGAACTATCCCTTAGAATATGCGTTAATTTTGTGTCAGCTATTTCAATTTCATCTCTTAGTTATATTTTGTCAGACTTAAAATATATAAATCAGTCACACCGAAACTATAATATCACCTATTGATAACAAATGTTATCAGTTGGTCAAATGATTCAGGAATGACATGCATACTTTGTGCTGTAAATGATTGATGCCAAACAGTATTATGCAGATTGTGAGGCATCCATTAACAACAGCGACAGCAAAACAGTGCGATCGAAAATGGCGTGCATTAATGATGTAGCTAAGTGAAAGTGAAAATGAAATTTTTTTAACGGTGTGAAATTTATTCATTTTTCTGTCTGTCAACTTGCCGACTCATTCGAAAATTGTAGATTTTAGACACTTAATTAGAAATCTAGCTTCTTAAAATACAGTGGCTTTTCGATTCAACTGATAATTCACTATGTCTATTACCCCATTCATGTATTAAAGTAAAAATCCACAGCGATGAGATTGATATGATAATTTGAATTGTCATTCGTACTGTTTGTAGGCGAGCTAACTTATTTCAGAAAATTTTAAGAAATTCAGTATTGGAATATTTAGACAGTATAATTTCATTTCATACTGAATATCATTTTGATATGACACTTATAATCGTTGAATTAAATCTACTGGTAAATACTAATTATTCAACTGTAAAAACTATCTAAATATTAGTAATTATTTTTCTGACACATACTTCCTATTTTCATCTATCAGGAACAATAAGTGGTGTTGGCCGTGAACATTAGTATTTGATTATAATTTGATCAAACTATAGTGACTGAGCATTTTACAAATATGTATCGAATATCTGATAAACCGTTTAAGATTTACTAAAAATACGAGTAAAATATGTTACGCCTGCATGTAAACACGTCAACTTGATATACTTGAACTATTACCAGTTTACCTAGTCGGAAAAACGAGAGCGAGGATCCGGTGACACAATATACTTCTCAAATCCAGTTATCCCAGCCGCCCCCATAGTAAGTAAAAATAAGAAGACTTGATATGACGTAGAACTTGTATTCTACAAGCATCCAGAAAGTACGAGGTCCGAATCCGGAAGAGAATCAGGACCACGGACTAGGTATCCGGGACCGAGCCCTGGTCCTGGTCGTGGTCATAAAATGTTACATATAATGTGTGTTTATGCATTTTGGTCGAATAGGAAACAGCATCGAATTCTGTGGAATTGACAGTTAAGACGACCAATAGGAAGTAACATTTGAAATGACATTGACAGTCCGGATGACCAATAAGAGACAACATTGAAGTATTTGACTTTGACATTTAAAACGACCATAATTTTGACCAATAGAAATCGACCAATAGTATCTTGGATGAATTCCTGACAAAATACTGTCAACCAGTTTCAAATTTTAATGGTTTGAAATTGATTTCAATGCACGCTTGTCTCCTTTACCCATAGACCAATCAGGTATGTAATTTTTATTGTTCAGTTGAAACCTGCTTTCTGAATTATATAAAATGATCAGCTTCAAAGAAACAACATTTCACAACTCTTATCACCCCAGTCCTGTCGATCCAAAAGTCAATATCGAACAGCGAATCTGAGAACCTGTTTCGAGAAATGTTTATTGGAGTTCGATTTCCAACTGAAGAGGAGCTATTAAGACAATCAACAGTTTATGAAATCATGTTCTGTGCCACTTCATTATATGAGATATTTGTTGCAAAGAGAGCAATGTTTTTGTTAAATACATATGCAGAATGAGGGTGCATCATCAACGACCGACAATATCTTTATCAACACGAAGGTGTATTCTAACGATTATCCTAGATAGGACAAATCAGACAACATATTGATCGGTGGTGTCGGTCCTTCACCTGTGTACTTGATGCGTTTTTCCCCCGAAAACAGATGGTCATTATTTCACGAAATCGATTTACAAGTAGTTTACATGAGCTCAGGACATTGTTCTGCTATTTGATAGGAAATCACGATAACAGCATTCGGCCTTTACTGCTGTTTGGAGATGCACGCTTGAATATAGTCCGATTCATATACGGAACGCGCAGAAAACCAAACATTGCAAGGGATATCGGCAGTATGACATGTCGCATCTTTGAATGGTCAAAAACTCAAGGATATTTTGAAGTTTTCTGATTGTTGACTTAATATGTAATTCTAAAACTATGCAACACACATTATCCGGCTGAAATGTAGAGCACAGATAAATATATATGTCTGTGCTTGTGTGTGTTTTTTTTATATCGACAGTTCTCTCTCCAGTTTGCCTGATGATTTCAGAAAACAGTATTCAGCCTCCGCTGTATTGATAATATATTTCTAGTCAGTCAGTTACAACGCAGAACTTCGTACATGAGTACATAAATTCAGGTTGACATACTGCATCGGCACAGAGAGGCAACTGCCAGTTCAAATCACCAAGTGGCTGAGATAGTAGAAGTATTACTGGTAATGTGGAAGATTATGGTTCGGAGATATGATTCGAGAAATAAAACTCAGTGAGATAACATTAGAAAGAAAGATAGAGATGATGAGAAATTCATAAGGTTAGAATTTGAGAGAACACAAAGAGTGGATACACTTGCGCCATTGCAAACGTTTTTGAGCCATGTCGATCAAGGTCTTTACCTATCGACCAGGTAGCCAACATCTACCAACATGACTCAGTCCACTTTTCAGTGACATCATGGATTTGTGCAATCTTTTCGTCTAGCCGCCTCTAGTTTTCTTTAAACATACTCCTACACCACAATACATTGATCGTCAAGTCAGTCGGTAGTTGAACATACGTAATACATGTCCCAACCACCTCAACTGATGAAGTTTAACTACTTCATTTATTGATCTGCCATGCTGACCTAGTACTCGTTTCCTAACTATAACATCGCTTACTCGGCTGTCCCAGGATATATGACCAAGACATCTGCAATCAAATACTAGTAACCTACGAATGTCCTCCACTCTTACCTAACATGTTTCTCATGCATATAGTAGGACAGAGTGAACTGATACTCAGTAGATTCTTCCTTTCGCTAGCAAACGGATATTTCGCCTGCGCCATAGATGACGCAAGTTGGCAAAAGCCAATCGAGCTTTATGTATCGGTGCTGAGATTTCGTCAGTCACCAGGCTACCAGCACTGATGAGATAGATTTCAAACATGGGTGTTGTGTATACCGACATACTCGACTGCATCACACCAATAAATGACAAATCACAATTATACATAAGACTGTAAATCATAAACTGACAACAAAACAAGAACAGCTAGACGTATGGTGAGAGTTTGTACGTTGATGGAAAAGAATATATAGACTTGATCATAAGACTATATACAATAATAATAATAATAATAATAATAATAATAATAATAATAATAATAATAATAATAAGCCATGAATCGATTCTCTAGTTAACTATTACTTCAAACTTCAATCGGATATATAACACAATTATTCATGGTGTAACTGATGTCTAAACTACGTACTTAGTCGTTTGCTTTCATTCTATGAAAAAAATTGTTTCTGAAAATTTAAGACTGAAACAAGATCAAAATTAAACTATAGTTCAATAAACAATTTGTCCTATTATCACAAGTAACTATGGTAACCTTATTAAGGTTGTGATATATACAAATACAATTGTGAAATTAACAATTTCGAAGGTCAGTCAATAATTTTGAGGAGTATGAAATGCGCATATTATGCGTTCATAGATTTCATCATATCACTAAAAGCACATGAAATATGAATAATCTAGATATTGAAAGCATTTTTACAAAAGTGATTGTATGTTTGTTTACACCGGTAATCCGACCATTGAAAAGAATGAAAGTATCAAGTGCAGAATCATTGTCTACAGTTTAGAATTGATTGGTCACTGAATAGGAGACTGTGTATCATTGGTTTTCCGTTGAGAATTATTCAGTTGTTTAGTTTAATAGTCGAAATACTGTTCACTCTTGAGTATGTAATATTGTGCTGAAATTGCGTTGACAATTTTCTCACGGTTATTCAGAATCTTTACAACCTGTGACGAAACACTAGAGGAATGAAAGATTAGTGATTGTTCAAATTGTAGTTCAAAATTTGTGCTTATATGTCTAGGCACAGAAGTGTTATTACATTCAGAAATGCTGTGATCATTCTCTGTAAATATAGTATAGTTATGGTGTGTAGTTTAGTTCGATCGACCGTAATCAGTTTTAAAACAATTAGTCCGTTTTAGAAAATTTTAATAGGACAATGAGAAGGTTTATTTAATCTGAAAAATGTGATGTATTTGCCCTATACATTTCGAACAATCTGGTCACACACACACCTACTCCTTTCAAGGCATTTTATATGAAGAATAATGAATGGTCAATTAAATAAAAGTTCAAAGATACCTAAGGTAATAATTGTAAATGAAGGAGAGAGAAAATTAACGTAATATTAAAGGGAATAAGGACTGGCGGGAAATTGTCACATTACACAAGGCCATCCACTGGCTTAAGGATTACCAAGGAAAATTCAAGGTTATAACCAATTATTTCTGTACACATCATGGGTGTTTTTAATTTACGAGTATCCAAGGCTTCCATAAGCCTAAAAATTCGTCCTTCATCAATTCTATACAATGATCTGAAGTTTGTTTTGATTTCAATCTTATACCCTGTATCAGTGATGTGTTTTGAGATCGATGAACATGGTTTTCAATTTCCCACGTTTATCGGCTTATCTGAAGTTAACTTAATTTGAAGCCAATTAGGAACATGTTCCATGATGCTTGATTGCTTGATTGATTACTCCTCCCAATGTATACGTGTCCACTCAAACATGTAAATCGATAAATGCAATTGGATGTGATGTGATCATTGGAGCAACGTTTAGTCCTTTGTGGAATCATGGGCTTGTTTCTATTCCAATCAGTTTAGCAGTGTAGTATGCTTTCTTTATGTTTGCGTTTAATCGCTGTCTTAAGATTAGACCATTTGATTCACCTCTAAACTTTTCCGAATGAAACTAATAACCAATAGCAACAATTTCAAAACCATTTATTTTATTGAATAAATAGTTATGAATCAATATTTTAGAATAGGATAACATAAACGCAAAATAACAAAAGAAATAAATAATTGAGAGTTCAAGTCTTATTCAAAACAATGTGATATACCAAATGAATGTATGATATAAATTGTATGTTTTCATGAATTAAGCAAACCAAATAATCAATGAAATTATCCAATAAGTGATCGTTTGTACATAATTGATTCAAAGAAATTGTTTTGATAGTAATGATAATAGGCGTCGACCTAGTATTTAGCATTCCAATCACATTTCCTACTTTGATAAAAAAATAAACCTGAGTTAGTTGACATTGATTGTATTTACTCTTGACTGTAACGACTTGTACCGGTGTTTTTGCTATGAAAATAACAACATGAACAATACAAGCTTTCCTATGCAAATCTATAGATTGAAACCCATAGATTATTAGGTAAATGGTAAACTAACATGCATTGGAATTTGTATGCATTGATACTTACTCATTCAGCCTTTAATGAACTAACGCGTTAGCCAGTGTCACTTGCTTCGATAAACATTTGCCTATGTCTTTACCTGATTATTTCTGTGCTTGTATGATCATGTATAATAGGTCTTGTGTTAAAGTTCACATACACGTCTTTCACTAAATTAGATGATAGTTCCTCATACCGCCTAATGATTCATTTACTTGTTGATAAAAATGTGCTTCTTCATTCTCATTGCTCTGTCTTCGTATTTGCATCAAGTGCTTGATGAGGGTTTGAAGTTTGTTGTTGACACTTTTACTTTATTGGAGGAATATCGTTTTGATTTACAAATGATGGGCAATATCTCGTTAATATATCTGAATGCCATCGGAATGCAATAAGAATTAAATTACAAATCGTAATATTTTAAAAAAATATTTCAGAATTCATAATTTTCGTTATAACATATTAAAATTTCATGAACAATCGATATTTGTTTCAAACATTCTAAACTTCATGCCGTATTTCATATAAAACTAGGCAGGTCACTTTACAAATGGCTTCAGTTATTTGATTGTTAGTCAATAATTTCATTATGTAAATGTTATTGCTTAATTGTGATGAACACATGTATTGATGCGCATACAAACAAAATGTGAGAGCGGCTCATTCACATTTCTACCATCAGTATTGATCTATTTAACCGAAAAGTTTTTTTCAAATTCACATTTTCAAATCTGAATTTACTCTGATACAGGATAGTTCGTTTAAAAACGAAACTGAATTTATCATTAAGAGCTATTATGTATGATCATCAGTAACAACCTACTGTGAGAGAGAGAATAAAACAGCAGAAATCACCCAACTGCTTCACGAAACAGGTCCTAACTTGGGACTCTCAAAGTCCAAGGAGAAGAGGTAAACTAAAAACGTATTTAGCTGAGAATCGAAGGCAGACGTGAAAACAATAAAATAGCAATTTAGGATAATTGGGGAGGAAGGCCTATGACAAAGTTGGCTGGAGAATACTGGCTGAAGTCCTATTCTCCATTAAGTTTAAGTAAGTAAGTTTGAATGACACAAAAATATGGAAAAAGGCATCACAGGCTGAAAATATAAATCAGTGAATGATGGAATAACGTGCTGGTTATCGTGTTTACTGAAATTTCATGAAGATTTAGTTGAAACGAACTAGTTTTTTAACTCCGCCAGTAGAACCTTAGGGGCTACTGCCGGTCCCAAGCCCGGATAAAGGAGGAGGGTTGGACATGGGGTTGGCGGCCCCATTCCGTTGAAATCTAACTTGCCAAAAAAACGCTAACCAGAAAAAATAATTCAAACCATTTTAAATCTGCCCTGGGAGTTGGAAGAAGAATTATGACGTCTCGTGATGAAAGCCGAGTCCCCTCGGAAGTCACGGGGCCGATGCCTCTTCTCACAACCAGAGCAACCATTTTTTTAGGTACATGGAACGTTCGTACATTGTGGGAGACTGGAAGACTATTTCAAGTTGCGGCAGAAATGAAAAGATACAACCTCGAGGTGCTCGGCATCAGTGAAACACATTGGACACAGGTAGGACAACTGAGACTTGCTTCAGGGGAACTGCTGTTATACTCTGGTCATGAAGAGGAAAACGCTTCACATACACAAGGAGTTGCACTGAGGCTGTCCAAACATGCACAAAAGGCACTGATAGGATGGGAATCTCATGGGCCGAGGATCATTAAAGCATCCTTCAAAACAAAGAAAGAGGACATTACAATGAACGTCATCCAATGTTATGCACCTACCAATGACTACAATGACGACGTTAAAGATCAATTCTACGAAAGGCTGCAGTCAATCGTCGAGAAATGTTCACCAAAGGATTTGACGATTCTTATGGGAGACCTGAATGCCAAGGTTGGAATGGACAACACTGGATATGAAGACATCATGGGACGACATGGACTGGGAGAAAGGAACGAAAACGGTGAGAGATTTGCAAACCTATGTGGCTTCAACAAACTGGTCATCGGTGGCACAATATTCCCGCACAAACGCATTCACAAAGCCACATGGATTTCACCGGATCACACTACTCAAAACCAAATTGACCATATCTGTATCAACAAAAAGTTCAGAAGGACCATAGAGGATGTGAGAACCAAGAGAGGAGCTGATATAGCTTCAGATCACCACTTGCTGATCGCCAAAATGAGATTGAAGCTAAAGAAGCACTGGACAACGGGGCAGACAACATCACAGAAGTTTAATACGGCCTTTCTTCGGGATACCGTAAAACTCAACGAATTCAAGATAGCCCTCACCAATAGGTTCCAGGCCTTTCAGGATCTACTCAATGGAGAGGAAGCAACATTGGAGAACAATTGGAAAGGGATTAAGGAGGCAATCACTTCAACATGTCAGGAGGTCCTTGGTCGCAAGAAGCACCATCACAAGGAATGGATCTCTGTTGGTACTCTTGAAAAAATTGAAGAAAGGAGGAACAAGAAGGCAGCTATCAATGTCTGCCGAACAAGAGCAGAGAAAGGTAAGGCGCAAGCCGAGTATACAGAAGCAAACAGGGAAGTGAAGAAGAGCATCAGAGCTGACAAACGAAAATATGTGGAAGATCTAGCAATGACGGCGGAAAAGGCTGCAAGAGAAGGAAACATTAGACAATTGTACGAAACAACAAAGAAGCTCGCCGGAAACTATCGTAAACCAGAACGACCAGTGAAAAGCAAGGAAGGGAAAATAATCAGCAACACTGACGAACAGCGAAATAGGTGGGTGGAGCACTTTAAGGAACTATTGAATCGACCAGCTCCACTGAAACCACCCAACATCGAAGCAGCATCCAAAGACCTCCCAATTAATATTGGCGCACCCACGATTGAGGAGATCAGTATAGCCATCAGACAAATCAAGAGCGGCAAAGCAGCAGGACCAGACAACATTCCAGCAGAGGCAATGAAAGCAGATGTGGAAGCAACTGCGAAAATATTTCACATTCTCTTCAAGAAGATTTGGGATGAGGAACAAGTACCATCAGATTGGAAAGAAGGATACCTCATCAAAATACCAAAGAAAGGCGATCTCAGCAAGTGTGAAAACTACAGAGGCATCACTCAGTTCATTGTACACCGAAGTTGAATAGTGTGTCAAATTTGAACATTGATCAACCATGATGAGTAGATGATTTTCACATTTATCTGGAGGTCATTGCTGACATACACACTACCTATTCTCTAATCTCAGTACTAATAAGTAATGGCAAACTGTAACCGATTTCATTTGCAAATGACCATTTCCTATTTCGTATCAATTATTTGAGATATAGTAGAACCATGTTCCTTGATTTATTAGGCCATGGATCCTATCAGTTGTGTTGACACATTGAACTATGAACGTCGTGTGCACCTTAGACTTATGGTATTTGTATGTACTGCTCTTGTTTTAAACTCTCATTTAACTTCATAACTAGTCGTATATTTTATTGCTTAAAAATAGTTATAAACATGACGCCCAGTTTTGCATCACGTATGATAGAGTTATGAACAGAATGTAATATTTTGTGGTGTGTTGTAGTCAGGTAATTGACATTTATAATGGTTTACGTAATCAAGCCAGAATGATACAACAGTAGAGGATAAATTTGCTTACTGTATCGCTTCTTCTGACTTAACATTCTAACTAGACGAAGGTACTTCAAGTCGTAGATATTAGGATATACGGTCATTAAAACTATGCGTCAAAAGGTCATTTGTCTGATCGGTTTACGTAAATGTATTATCAGTGTACAGTACAGTCTACGTGATCAAGATAGCTGGACATTTAAAAAAGGTGAATTGATGACACTGTAGTATTGGTGAGTATAGCTACGTTCCGATTCGTGAGCGATGACAATTATTTGGATAATGCATCCAGTTGTTTTCATCAATTTTTTTGCCTTCAAAATCCAGTCAAGCGTAGAAAGATCGATGAGGAGAGAACTTCAGACACAATATCGGTTCGTCAAATTACTTTGTCCTTATCTTTAGATAATTAATTCACAGCTCAGCATTTCCTAAAACTGACTCTCACATCTCGCCTGTTATTATTGAAACAATTAATCGATCAAGCAAAGTAAGCCAGTTCAATTCGACATTGTAAAAATTTCTCAATAAATTATCGAAAGAAATTATGTAAGAAGAAGATTTCAACTCGTTGTTAAGTTAGTTAAAAATACATACACAAAACAATGTTACCAAAAACACACATAGGTAACATCTATCAAACTCATAAATACCTCTATGCTTACTTCGAAACAATCATTTGCGTATTGATAAAACCAGAGGTCGATCGATAAATACATACATTCAATCTCATTTTATATAGCTATTGCGTTAAGCAGGTACAAATGAAAATGATTTTTATTTCAGATAACAGTTTATCAAAATGTATTTAAAATAGTTTGAATTGTGCAGATTATATCAGTTTGAGTGATGTTATTCATCCTGGAATCACACAGAATACCAAGAATCATTAAATACTGGTTTCCTCATTATTTAGTTTACCTCAGAAGTATACTACTCTCTTATTTAATAATATAATCATATATCTCTTTATAAGCTTGATCTACAGTGAAACTAATGAATTGGAATGTAGTTGGATTCAATTGTCTAAAATTCATACGGGAGTCATCACTAGTGGGATAAGAACTTGTTGAAAAAATGCTGATAACTGTAGTGAGATTGGACGATTTGAACTCTTCTGTATCGTGTATTGATTGAGGTCCAAGAATTAAACTTTTGGAATCAACGGTTATTATGATTTCGGTTTCCTTTTTTTTGCTCTAGATGTAAACGATTATTAGTGAACTATATATAAGGGGAATGAAATCACCATTCGCTAAATAATCCCCTTTGTAAGCACAAAGTTCCAGTCAACTTATTGAGAAAATGTTGGTTGTTAACTGCTGTTGTGTCCTATGCAACGTAATGTCATTTTAAAACTTATGATGTTGTTACTAATTCCTTCTTCTTGAGATAATGCAATATTTACGAGCATAATATTTACTCTGATAACAATTTTGTGGTCTGTACTGTTATCACCCCTGATTGAAATTTCACTTATATTATGTGATTCAAATTGTTAAGATCTTTCTGATAAGCGTTCAATTTAAACGATCTGTGAGTAGCGTCTTTTCGGATAACTCCACCTGGAGTTCTTTGTTAATTATTTTCATAACTAATTGTAGTTATGTCATAACTAACCAATCAAATTGTGGTTTGAGCGCCCACCATGTCATCTGATCTGACACGTCTGTAAACTTTCTTTGTTGTAAATGACCTACAAATTGATTTACATTATTATCTTATTATATTGATGTGACTCATAACTGTACTCATTTCCATAAGACACGCTATATTGGGCGGTACATTTGCTCGTCTTACTTGATAATTATAATTTCCTTATTTATTGTACTAATTTAATTGTTTTTTGTTTGTTTAGAAACATATAAAGTTTAAAGCAAAGTTGATCTTCTTCTAACTATAGCTTTTCCATAGGCTCTGTGGTCGCCAATATTGCGTTTACCGTTCCAGAATTACATCTGTAGGACAAATTAAATCCTACATTCTTCCAAAGTTACTGCCTGTCTTAAAATCGGGTACAATGGACGGTCATGAATAAAGTTGTAGGACCACACCATTTTTTCATTATACAAACTTTAATAATTAGTCATTTACGTTATTTGATAAATGTATCAACCATTTTTATATTTGTAACATTTCGATTACAGTATCGATTATTGTATATTTGATTGTGTGTGTGGATGCTTACTCGCTTATTACATGTCTAGTCTATTATTGCCCGACCATAAACACTTAGTCATACTTTATCGCATGAGAGTTGGCCCACTAGCCTTGGCTTTAATTTACTTGCAGGCTTATCATTTTCACGTCTGTCTGTTTCAATGAATGCATGAAATAAATTCATCAAAAAAAACCGTATTTAGCTCATTATTATCATCGTCGGACAAACAGGCTTCACCTAAATATTAATATACAGAAATGGCAAGGAGGATTTATTTCATCGCATACTGAACCATTCGTCCAGCTGGAATCGAATCTCGGGCTACTAAAATGGTGAGGGCTATCTATTTCGAATTTAACACATCCACTGGACGGTCATCAACCTCAACCCGTAGAAAGCACTTATCCTCTTAAATAACATAACAGGAAACGTTGTTTCGAAATTTCTCGAATTTATTAACTTCCAATATATGTGGAGAGGCTTTGTTAACGTAATGAAGAAAATTAGAGAAGTACATTAATGGAAAGAGTCGCACAAGCGACAGAAATATTGTTAAAACCGAAAATAGTTGGTTAACGATACTATACTGGAGACATGATACAATCAACTCAGTAATCCAACTGTTCGAGTTCGGAACCATATATAAACCTGAAAGAGTAAAATGACACACGAATACATTAGCATCAGTCAGCTAGTGAGATGACATAAGGTAAGCTCTCACATTTAATGTGGCTGGATACGCATCTTCAACCTGGGAAACTAGTAACTATTCTTCAGTTAATCGGTATCTATTATTTTACTTCAAATACGTGTTTATCTGTACTTACTTGCCAGTTACATTTTGACTTATTATTCATCATTTTCTGTCAATGGAGTACAGTCAACAATTGTAGTTTACGGGGAATGAGAACGAGCTTGAGCGATTCATAAAAACACCGGGCGAATTCGAAGCCACACTTCAACTAATCTGCTTTAAAAAGTTCATAGGTTTCTCAAGTCAGTTTTTTGATGTTAAGATTGTGGAACTAACACAACTTTATAAATGTGAATGTGATTTTATTTACGTTAATAGTTTCTTTACGAAAACCACATAAACATACATACTTTGATAAGAGGTTAATTATGACCGGTTGAACGGTGGTTATCGTCATATCGATATGACGAAAGTCTTGCATTTACTTTAAACGAAGCGAGACGTGTTATATGAAATCTATAGGCAAGTCAATGTATACTTGATAAGTTTAGCATTATAATTTTTTTTTCCGATAACTTTTGAACAGCTCGAGCAATGTACAAAATTATTTCTATCAGAAATTTTGTATGAAGAAAGACAAAAATTCATTTAGTCTTAAATTTCTAAATAAACTTGAAAGTTTTTTCAATCCTGATTGGCGCATCCCTCATATACTGCATTTCTAACGATCTGTCACTTTTATCTACAACAGACAGTTTCAATAATATCGCAGAACTCAAGGATTCCATCACTAAGGTGTGAAATTCAAAGCACACAAACGAATAATTACATTGGTGCAAAAGTTCCCTAATTATGATGTGTCTAAGAACACGTGAATTGTCAGTTTGAATAATGAAAAAACACCACTGACTGAGCTTTGAATCATTCTTAACCAAGGTGTGTGAGCAAGGAGGAAACAGAATAATACAAAAAAATAGAATTAATAAAACTATTTGTAATATATATATTTTTAATCAACGTTGTGGAAAGGAGTTGAACACAAAATAATTTACAGGAAAAATCTTTCAATCTATATATCAAGAAAATATGCTCGAATCAAAGTGTTTTACAACGCTGACAGAAGCGCAAAGGACAAAAACTACAACGAAATATTAATTAAAATAAATCTTCATTTTCATTCAAAGCTTCTGTGCTTTGCGAACTGCCATCATCTTCAACATCACTAATACCACTAACTAGTCGATGGTTTCTCACAGCAGCAGCTTCTTTCATATTAGAATCCATAACTTCAATGACTTCTTCAGTATCTCCATCTATCGCTTCTAAATCTTCCACTTCATCGTTTTCTTCATCACAAATACCATCAGCATCGTCATCATCAACTGTTGCAACATCACTGTCGCGATGTTTTAGGTGTGATGTTGAAGACGATGGAATTTTGGACAGCCTGTTAGCAGGTATTTCTTCTTCATTTTCATTATGTAAACGTTTATTCGATTTTTTCACAATCACTTGCTCACGATATTCTAAGGGAAGATAAAATCCAAGACCATTTTGTGACAATTATTATTACTGAGTTAAATATATTACTAGGACATAGTAAGTAGTAAAATCATTTTTCATAAATAATCGATCCCCAATACATAAACATCAGAATACAGATATTTAAAAACAGAATATTTAAGCGAACGATTTTTTTCAGTAACTTGCAATTCTCATTTAAATTTAAATTATAAATGGGTCATTGACAAACCACCATTAGAAACTTGGAAGCTCTGGACGGCCGTTTCGTCGTTGCATGGAACTCATCAGCAGTGTGTATCCGTTTCTACTACTGGTACTTGAAGGAGTCAAATTAAGGATTTTGCGCAACCTCAATCAATTGTCTTCAGTAGTTACTGCCCACACCCGATACGGTTGACCTTCACTAGTCACGTCTTGTCACTAGGACTTCGAGAATTTCCTTACGAAGCAGCTAGTCACTAGTGAACACATTGTTATTTTGCATTACAATCGATAACGGGGACTAGCATACAACACACAGAAGGAGAAGACAAATTGTAGAAGAACTAAATATCTGAGGTACAACAAAGAGTATAGAATGAATTAGTATCATTCCGTATGTATTAAATGTCCAAAAATATGAATTTCGAGCACAAAAAACATTCAGTGAATTAAAGGCAGTGGATGAAAACCAGAAAAATAAAAAAAAAGGTCATATTGAAAATGGAGTTACGAAAAAGGCGATTTCAGCATTGTTCACAAGATTCGAGCATTCTTGTGATAAGTCTCATAAAACTCTTTATCAAGAATAATTTCCTTCTTTACAGCCATTACAACAGTACTAGAATCACTAGTGTCCAGAATAAAATAACCTTTTTTAGAATATAAATTTAATATTCTTATTATTAAAAGTACCTTCCCCATTTTAACTTCTTGCGTGTTTGTGAATAATGGTAACGATTATACCTTTCTTGATGTTACTGTTGGTCACTTCACACTGTCTTCAAACGATATTATTATGCAGATAACTGTACAGATCTTTATATGATCGGCTGGTATCGTGGGATAACCGAGTAAGCAATGCTGTTGTTAGGAAACGGGTGCTAGGTGAGGATGGCAGATCAATTGATGAAGTAGTGAAACTTACGTATGCCTAACCACCGACTGCCTCGACGAGCTATGTTTTGCGATTTAGGAATAGGTTGGACGAAAGCTAGGGGCGGCCAGACCGAAACATGACACAAATCCGTGAAGTCACTGACAACTGGATTGAGTCATGTTTGTAGGTGTCGACTACCTGGTTAGGGTCCGCGATATGATAATAACCGATGGTTACAGACCTTAAACGATATGGCTCCAAACCGTTTGCAATGGCGAAGGTGCATTTACTTTTTGTGTTCTATGAAATTCTAACCTTCTGAATTAATCATAACCTTTATTTTTCTCTTTCTAAATTTACCTCTTGAATAACATTTTAGAACCCTAATCTATCCGATTACTTCTAATACTTTTACTACCTCTACTAATATGGGATTTGAATTGACAATTATATCTCTGCTAACATGGTATGGCAACTTGAACTGCTGTACTTACGTGCAAAGTTCGACGTTGCTGTTGATGATGATCAACTTGGTAACTTTTAGTTTCTCGTTAGAAATACGAGAAACTTTTGTAACATTTTAAAACTAACAATAGAATAAAACAGACTATGAAGTATTGGTCATAGTTCGAGAACTAGTGTAAGTTTGCGAGAACTGGACATTCGTCTCATCACACTATGGGACTCGTCAACATAGTGCACCCACGACCCTGAATCCAGAAGTCGATTCTAAGACGTTCGGTCTCGCAAGCTGATGCAGTGGATGGGGGTTGTCAAGTTAAACATCAGCGCCATTGAATACCGACTCAGTGGCCTATAAATTAAGTATTCGTATGCAAGACGAAATATCCTGTGTCCGATCGCCACGTGTGGGTTTGTGGATGCGTACTGCTGGAGAGTCCCATCTGGTCGTTCAGTGTTTTCAAGTTCTTAATGATGCTTAAAGTAAAATCAGTTTGTGATTTAAACAATGAAAATTTTACAATAGCTACAAATCACCATATAGAAAGAACATTTACTTACTATCTAAAAATGTATTTAAAGCTGGTATAAAATGGTCAAACTGCATTTCTTTTAAAGCAGCTAATATATCACTTCCTGTCAACGTTTTACGTTTAGATTTTTCACAGTGTACACTGGCTAGTGATGTTACATAAAGTATAAAGGAGCTAGCTGATTTACTAATTGCTGAGCGCGCTTCCCGACTGACAAGAGTACGTTCAGGTAGCTGTGGAGGGGAAAAAAGAAAGGCAAACTCATAAAAAAGGGATAATTGGATTTGTAATGAATAAATATCTATGGTTCGTCGTATTTGGAACTTGTCAGTCGGATATACCTTTATCAATGTTGATGTTGACACAGGAATTTGAGCTTAATAATGTTATTCAATTCAAACAGTAACGTGCTATGCACTGAGGATGTACATGTGATCAGTCTGCTATTGGGACGCTTCTTACTAACTTCACAGCTATTTCCTATAACCCCTGACTATTTCTATACTTCAGGTCGAACAACAAAATCAAGAAAAGAATTATGAATGAAGGCTTTAATTCGGAACTAAGTATGTACAGAATATCACGTGTATTTATCGAATTTCACGTGACTTTGTTCTTATAAAACTTTGAAATATAATCAACTATATATCTAAAATATGACATAATCTCTCGGTATTCCAAGGAGATTTCCATTTAATGCTGAATAGGTAAGACGTTTCCAGGTGTTGTCCGAGCATCTATGAACTTTAAAAAGTGATAATTTGAGACTTCTTAACAATACGTGCACCATATTGTTCTTGAATATAAACAACAGGAAAAATATAAACTCGTTATTTGGTTTTTTTGACTAAATGACAATATTTAGGTAATAATACACTTGGAGTGTGTGTAAATGCCGACAAATACTAACCAATTAATTACAGTAGTTCACGCCAACGATGAGAAAGTGTAAATGTTTATGAATGAAATAAAAGTGTTGAGATTTTTCCGAAAAATTGTCATCTTTGATAATAATAATAACAACAATAATAATAATAAAAAACAAAATGAAAACTTTCAGTGAGTGGGAAGTAGCACAATGTAATTTTTTTACTGTCTGATAAAATACTACCTGAGAGGAGAATGTAGTACTGTGATATTCAATGTTCAACTGTGAAGATAATTTCCGAAACATGAACAATGAAAATATATATAAATAACCAAATGAAAGATATTTCCTTAACAGTTGGAACAGTAAAACAATCTACATAGATAACTCAATTTATTTCTTCGAATAAATTTCTTATTATGTATGAACTGATAGTGATAAAAACCATGAATAACTTTACAGTGATCGTTTTCCTAGTTTTAAGGACTGTTTGGAGAGAGCCAGTGCCTGCTCAACATCATTAGATAGTGATTGCACTGAACTGAAGCTGGTGATACTACCCTATTGGGACTTGAAATGAATGACCTCAGGGAATTATCTTAGTAGAGATAGGAATCTAAAGATCTGTCAGTTGACTGTTGGCATTCATGTGTGCACTGTTGTTGAGCTTTAAATAAAGATGGATATATATATATATATATATATATTCTCAGCATTACTTAGGGTCTAACACTTCTCCACAAAACAATATATTTTATTCCTTCATTAATCTAAGGACAGATTTAAATGCAAGGATCAGTACTAAAGGAGGTAAGTCAGAGATGGTTTATAGGATCGAATCAATGGGAAATTCGATAAGTGAGAGTATTTATTAATACTCCTAAAACATCGTTTTATTGTTATGCATTTCTAACTGCTAAGACGATTAATGAATTTCACAGCCGGGAATAATCGATAGATTATCGATCATTGTGATTAGTACTCTCTCTTTGAAAGATTCTGAAACATGATGGCTAGTTAGTTTTACAAACAGTTACGCTAGTACTAACCTAATATTAAGCCTAATCATATGACCTGATCAAATTCTTGAATTAAAAACAATAACTCACTAGTTAAGTCTCTGATTACGAATGGTCTAGAAATGTTATTGCTACAGTCTGCAACTGAGAAAAATGTCCGAAAAATTAATCTATAGGCATCGAATCGAGAATATAAAATTTTTCACAGCATTTTTACAATAAGCAAAGCAAAATTTAACGCAACACTTGGAAGAATACACAGATTTATGTGACCAAATACTTACTGATTCACGGATAATTCGTAGAAGTACTGCATTTGGGAGGTATAAATCATCGGCCTTCTCAGCCATTCTATAAGAAAGAAATAAATTACATTTCTAGTAAACATGTGGTCAAATGACAGTAAGTCAGAAGATAATCATAGACAAAAGTATCTCCCTTCATTCAATATATAGTCAAGAAGATTTTACAAAGAAATCGGCTTCAACATCAATGGTTTATTATACACTAACATATATTTATTGATTTTTTAGACCGTAGTCAAGTGTTATACGGATACTAAGTCAGACAGATATATACAACACAGAACTTCATACGTATGTACATCAGTTCAGGTTCCCATACCACATTAGCACAGAGACACAACTTTCAGTTCAAATCCCATAGTGGTAGCGATAGTAGAAGTATTAGTAGTAATGGAAAAGATCAGGGTATAATTCAGTGATATGTTAAGTCACTTGACATTAGGGGTTAGTATAGCTTGATTAGGCTAGTAGGACAGGGTAGGTTGACACTCGTCAGAAAGTTGTGCTTGCAGGCTAGAGGAAACAGATGCTCTTTGTTGGATTTGAAACCAGCTTCACAGTTACAGCTATTACTATTGAGTCATCTGAACCACAAATTACCTCATGTAGGGCTGAGATATTTACAATTGGTTGATCTATCTGTCAAATTTGTTTGTTCCTATAGGGTTGACTGAACTTTGTCAAAAAACGTAGTTTGAATTGTGCTGAAATTTTAGTTATTTAGGACAATTTATTTACAACACCAAACGCAAATGAAAACCAAATAGGTTTGATAATAGGTATTCCAAATACTTGGGGGTAACAGGCGTAAGTAAGTAAGTAATTCCAAATACTACAAAGTATGCACTGATTTTCTGATTGTAATGACCATCGAAATGATACAAACTTTAGACAAAACTAACCACTCAAAGAACACATTATATAAGTTGTACTTATTAAACTAGTCACAGAGAATCATTAAACTACTACTACTACTACTTATAAGTAGACATATTTGATGCAACGAAAACATGAAAGATCAACATATGAGTGCTGTAGAAGTATTGATATTGAGATGAAAATATGATTACATTTAGTCAGAAAATAATTTAGAATTAAAAATGGAGACAATAATTTTGAAATTGTAGAATTTTGTTTAGTTGTTATTAGCTTGACTACACAATTCAATAGACCGCTTTTTGTAACTGATTTATTTAATAAAAATTTGTACCCTCTAGGGCTATTAGCTACATTATAGATATATATGACGACTAAGCAAAGGTAGAAGTGAGTTCAAACCTGCAACGTAACAAGTAGAAGTAAAATTCTTGGACCATGAAATTATTGTTATACAAATAGAAAATAAGATCACTGGAGGTGGATTGTTATCACCGATATGGCTCAGTTACAATGAACTATTATAATAAATTAACAATAAGTGTAAATTCTTGTATTCCTTTTTAAGATGGTTTATTATGAACATATGAGGCAGGAATCATAAATGCGGTCCACTGATTAAAATCTTAAATGGTTTGACCAATGAATGCGTTCTAAACCCATATAGGGTATAGATCAATGAGATAATTAAGGGAATAAGTTGAAAATACTCAGCTGTTAATATTCAACAGTGATTTGTAAAATATTCATTAAAGAGTTGTGGAGATTGTTGAGTTCCATCGAAATCATGAGTTGATCAACGTTAGACCAGCAACAGAGACATGGAAGCACTGCACGGCCGTCTCATCTTAGTATGGGACTCGTCGTGTGCTCACTAGTGACTAGTTTCATGAGGAAATTTCCATTAGTTTTATTGAGAAGTTATGACCAGTGAAGTTCAACGAAGTTGAATGCCAAGCATTGTCCATGGAAGATAATGGATGAGGTTGCGCAATACCGTGAATTGATCGAAGTTGAGCATTAACATCGTAGGTGGTTTAGAGGTCAGGCGTTTGCGCGCAACTGTCTTGGATGCGCACTGATGATGAGTTCCACACTAGGACGAAACAGTCGTTTCGTGGTTCCAGGTTTAACAATGATCGATTCATGATAAGTAAAATAATTGAGGTCAATGGGTAAATAATGTTATTCGGGACAGCACTTTATGATACACAGGCAGAATATATTCAAGAAAATCTAATGTATCAAACGTACATTGTTAAAAAAAAAAGTAGGACAATGATAAAATACTATTTGGAAAATCAAACAACATAAACTAAAGCATAATACTAATTGCTAGCAATTAACCAATTATTTTAGTGAGTCTAGGAATTAGTTGTTGGTTCTAACAAATTTGAACAGTGTCACTAATCGGTACATTAAACTGAAGTGTGTTAATTATTCAATGGAACCGAAAATTCATTCCCAATGCAGAAAGATGTAAACCTTAACATATTTTAGAAATTAATTTATGTAAGCCAACACTAACAAGGCGGGTATTCTAATGGATAATAGCCGATATACTCAACTATATTTTAAAGAAATATTAATACACGAAAATGATCGTTATTATCGTTACCATAATAATACTGTCAAAATAAGTGGTGATTCAATTCTATTACTCAGCATCTTAAGAGGATGATGCATATTTATACTCTCAACAATTATTAAAAATACCGCTGAACTCAAAACTTAATTACATTACAATCAACATAATTACTCTACACACATACAAATTGATGTATATTCTACATTACTAATTTGACAGATATAACTTGATATCTATTCTCATGGTTTAAAGAAAACCTAACTAAATTACAGAACCAACCAAATTATTGTTTATCATAAGAGCATGAAAGTGAGGCTGTATTATTAATTATCGACAAATTAGGTAGAACGGAAGAATATATTGCAACACTTACGTCATTTTAAATGTTTTCATTAGAGATGTAGTCTACTGACGAGCAGTCATAGTTTATGCATTTAATAATAAATCGAACGTGAGTAATTCGGTTAAGTAATTGAGGTATTCGATTTTCAACCATTAAATTGTAAGTTTAAATGATTTTTTTTATTCAATTACTTCAGTTTAGACAACCAGATCGCATCACTAACCTTAACTTAACACTTAAAGTATGATTCGAAATCAACTGTATGAATTTGTAACTGGTACATAGGACCCATTACATAATGAACTATTATGCAATCTAATGAAAATGCCCACATTTATTTCTTACATGCAGCATACTAGTTTACAACTCATTTCTAGTGCAACAAGAGTGGAACGTAAAACTAGATAAAAACGAACTGCGTCAACTTTGATTACCTAACGGTGTATATTAGGTTGGACACACGGATCGATGTGGGTTGAAAACATTGAAAAGTAATAGAAAATGTGAAACTTAAAGAATAACCAGTAAATATGGGAAGTGATCGGATTTAGGTTATGTCAGCCATTGATTCAGAACACGATTTGAAAACTAAGAGAGAAGACAATGACTTTTAGCTAAACTTAACGAATTACTGTTGCACATTCAATCATAAAAATTATAATAACAATACGATTTGAAATGATTGTCCCTACTGAATCAAGAAGAAACACGTGACCAACTATTCCACGATGTAATTTTTTACATTGTGGACTGATATTAGTTAAACTAGCAATGTAAACCAGGGAGAGTATGGTTATTGTTTCATTCTAGCAGGAGTTCTTTGTTAACAGCGTGAACGATCTCATGAGGAATCGAATCAAAGAGGTCTAGGTGGATCACAATTAATGCATAACAATTGGAAAACTACAAACTCCAGCAGCTTAACTAAAAACATTGATTCTATAGTTACAACCTTAGGATTAGGAATCAAATCAATTTTGAGATATACGAATTACTTATTAAATAACAGGAATCTTATCCAATATAAAACAATTGGGGTGACGAAAACTTCCGAACACAAACTTAATCAATAGTAACTGAGTTTCACTAGAGGAAAAATTTACTCAACCTTGAAAGTATGCCCTACTGACAAGTGCTAATGAGCATTAAACTTAGATTCATAGTTTCTTAACTGCCTCCAACCACCAGTTAATATCAAAATAAAGTGTGTATGTTTTGTTAAATCACTACATAGTACTTTGATCTGATCAATAAAGTTTGATTCGAACTATAATGGACAACACAAAATGAAAAGCTATAATTAAACGTTAATATTTCAATTTTAAAAGAGGTCAGTAACCAAACAAATAGTTTAGCCATAACGTGTCACATTGTGATGCTAAGTAATATAAGTTGACTTTTACAGATAGAAAATCACGATTTCCGGTCTGCCTTGAGGAAGACTATCGACTATCATGAAGACTAGGTACGTAAAGCAGAGTTTTCTATGAATATATTATCAAGCTGTAGTGAAGGAGAACACAGGTGAGGGCAACCGAATTGTATTTATCTCAAATTACAGAGTTACTCAGTGAAATAGGAAAACCATATCGCAACCGTTAATTTGCAAATCTTCAATCCATCATCAATCCATTGTCTGACATTTCACTATTCATGCGTTTCATACAAATTCCATTGTGTTCCCACTCTTCCTTTCTTGATCTTCCCCATCTTCTGCTGCTAGCCATTACGTTTACACTCCGTCATATACTACTTATAAGTAGCGCGCACCACAAAGCCATCTAGACTAATAGTCACATTTCGATTTAGTTAACAGGATTTATTAAATATTTAGTAAAAGACAAGCATGATATTGAGTATTGATTAGGTATTAATCAACTATATCGATTGCTATTATTATTTTTAATCTTCATTATGGTGATTCAATATTTTTATCATATATCTATCTATAAAATTATAATCTAATGGTTTTATTACATCGAACTAGTTATGCCTTGAGATTCAAATGCGCATTGTCATACGACACAGTAGCCAACATACCAACAACAATCAAGCATTAGGTAAACAAGTCAATGAAACAAAAAGTAAAACGATTATTTACTTTTAAAGTGTTGAATTTATTCCTCATTTCATTTGTTTTTTTCAACATTACATAAGATAAATAATGTTAGATAACAGTAAATTATAGTCATCAATAGTGATGATAATAATCAACAACGACTAACAATACATAATATCAGCATGATCAAAACAGGTACAATACTTTCACATTTAGAAAAGAGGAAAGTAATTCAACACAGTTATATATATATATATATATATATATATATATATATATATATATATATATATGATGTAAATTGCTTTTTATCAACAAAAATCAATGTCAATTTGTTCATGTGTGAAGCGATATAAGATAATAAACAGAGTAGACCAAATAGAGGTAGTGTGTATTATATGTGTGTGCGCATTTATATGGTAAATTTTCTTTCGAAGTTTATTTTGATTAAAAAGATTATTATTGATTGTATATAAAATAATCGGACTAAATTGTAGTCTTCTTCTATCTACAATATCAACTCAAGATAATATTTGTTTACTGAAGTAATAATTCATTAAAAAGACTGGTGAATGAATGGAAGCACAAGTGTAAATGAAAGAAAAAAACGAATATTTGATTATACTTTTTGAATTATTATTTATTGTATTCTGCTGACAGAGAGGAATATGTATTGTTGAGTAATAAAGCAATAGATTATAACGATTCATCAGTTTCGCAAAAAAGCACAAACATATTTTTCCTAAATACACAATGTGTACGACTTGTTGCATTTCTGCAGTGCAATTAAAAAATTAGAATGTAAAAGTCGATGCGGACAATGAACGATAAAATTGAACAGCAACAACATCGAATTTTTTACAGTCAGTTAGTTAATTTGTGTATGCCTTTCAGCCTTCACACACACACAAACACACACACACATACCTTCATACATACATAATTGGAATTAATTAGACGACTGATCAGCAGAATCTAATTGTCGAAAAAAGTACAAATAAGCATGACGATATGGAGGACATTCACTTTTGGCCACTTTTTCATCATTAAATATAATCCATTCTTGATCGGAACCACCACAAATTGGTGAACCAACATGATACACCGGTGGTTCATGTGGTATACATTTAGCTAGAAATGAT
Source organism: Schistosoma turkestanicum (assembly GCA_944470395.2). NCBI lineage: Eukaryota > Metazoa > Platyhelminthes > Trematoda > Strigeidida > Schistosomatidae > Schistosoma > Schistosoma turkestanicum. Next base: position 18,731,229 of record OX103977.1, on the reverse strand, counting down.
CGTTTAATATGAGCTACATAATGACCATCCTGTGTAAAAAACAAAGAAAGATATTGAATGACAAAAATGTGTGCATTTGTTATATGGAGAAGTAAAAATCAATTCAAAATATTTTATCATAAAAGTATAAACAAAATTAAACACTAGTTAATTGAAGTTAATAATGAATGAAATCTTTTACAAAACATTAATCATATATATATATATATATATATATATATATATATATATATATATATATATATATATATATATACAGTAACGATATTCGAATACACCGTTTCTCTTGTACATTGACACAAGATGAACAAGTTTTTTGTATTCATGACAATGATTTTATACGTGCAATTCCATACAATTACATGTAAACATAATCGGTGTGAAGTAACTTCAACTAGCCAGATATATTAAACACAACGTAGAATTGGACATACAAAACTAATACAGTGAGATGAAATTATCAAGAAAAAAAATCTCACTATAAGTAGGACGCATGAAGCACTCACTTATTGGTGGGATTCGAGAGATTATTTTTTAAAAATTCAAAATATGTAGGAAAACAAAAGAAAGGGACATCGTCTAACTTCATGAAACTAATGCTGAGTTATTTCACCTAACATTGTCAACAATTTGCATTACGGGGTTGTGAAGATTGTTAAGTTACACATTTTTTTTGAAACCATGAATCAATCAATGTTAGATCACCATTAGTAACCTGGAAACACTGGGCGGCCGTTTCGTCCTGGTATGGGACTCCTTAGCGGTACGCATCCACGACTCCTGAACCCCGCAGGATTCGAACCCAGGACCTCCGGTATTGTGCGCGAACGCCCTAACCGTTAGACCACTGAGCCGGTATCCAACGGTGTTAATGACTAACTTGATCGAATTCACGGAGTCGCGCAACCTCATACACAGTCTTCGGTAGACACTGCCTACACCCGAACAGGTTGAACTTCACTGGTCACGTCTTCCCACTAGAACTCGGAGAAGATTCCTCACGAAGCTAGTCACTAGTGAGCACAGATGATTTGCATTACGGGGTTGTGAAGATTGTTAAGTTACACATTTTCGAAACCATGAATCGATCAATGTTAGACCACCATTAGAAACCTGGAAGCACGTGAGTCCTATACCAGGACGAAACGGCCGTCCAGTGCTTCCAGATTTCTAATGGTGGTCTAACATTGATCGATACATGGTTTCAAAAACTGTCAACAACTGACTATGATAATTACGAAAACATTTTAGTCTGGTCAGCTGAATCTATCAACAATATGAGTCAATAAACACAGTCGATCTTATTACCTTAATGCATGAATGTTACATTTTAATTTTACTTCCTCTCTACTCCTTTACTAAAAGCAAAAAAAGCATCGCCTGTTGACTAGATGGGCGGTAGCTAAGTGTACCGATTACACACATCTTTCGAAAATCTCAATTGAAGCGGATTCATTGATTTATTATTATCAAAAATTCCTGTCTTCACTTCAACAGGCAAGTTAGAAAAGAAATTAAGAACTTTTCTTTTTTTTTTAAAAAAAACCAAACCAAACAATAAATCATTAGGATAAATATAAACAACAGAAAGTAATCAATCAATAATCAATAATTATTACATTAGTCGACTTTCCCATGTGGCTAATAAAAGCGAATAATTCATATTTTGAACTACCATCTGATAATAATGGTGAAGTTGATTGACATGTTGATGATGTCTTCTGACTTAAATTATTTCCTTCATCAGATGGAGTAGCTGCTATTTGTGATTGAAGTAATAAAGTTTCTAATTCATTTGGATTACTCAATGCCCAATCAGCAGCTTGTTCTAAATTACCATTGGTATGTTGTAATGCTATGATTGCCTAAAAATTAAAAATCAGATTCTCAATAAAAGAAACTAACGAAATAATATAAACAATATGATACGTTGAAGCGGAATATATATATATATATATATATATATATATATATACATATATACATGCACCTCAAAAACATTAGTTTCATTTTTAACTGATCGCTACTACACTCACTCACACAACTCAATGAAAAACTTTGTTTATGAATAAAATTTACAACTAATCACAAACAAGCACATTAAAACAAATCAATTAAGCAATATTAGGACAAATTAAAAAGCTCATTTTTTCAGATGAATTAGTTACTCATAATATGTTTGTTATCTAGAACATTGAAAATTTAATAATTCTGTCATCTATCTAGCTGAGAAAACACTACAACCGAAAGTATTCATGTAAGCTGTAAATATTTTTTTTTGTGCAGCTCAATGTCCGATACTGATATTTATTTATATACACAAACATACAATTGGCTGGCTACTGAATCACAGAATAGGTTCCAACCGAATCGCATGCATAAGAAGCACTTATTCATTCCTGATAAAATGGAATAATTTTCTCGATATTAAACATGCACTTGTCCATATTCTTCTTGATTTCATATTGAATAGTTCAAATTGAACTGTATTCGTGTTCAGATGGATGGCATAGCATTGATTACTAACAATGATTTGTTGCTTCATTGCAGTTGGATATATTTACGATCAGCTGATTTTAATAGTCACTGAGTACTTTAGAAGTAAAACAAGATATTTTAACATATTGATTTATTTTATGGTCAGAAGGACAATGTCAAACAATCGATTAACATTAAAAGATATGCACACACTTCTTTGCATATTCTTCAAATTGTATTATTGTAGTTTAAATTGTATGACATCATTTTAATGCTGAAATGATTTACATTGGTGACAAAATTTGTATATATTTATGTATAAGAAGTTAGTTTATTGTGGTAGCGTGGATTGTAACTCAAAAAGTGTAAATGTGTGTGTGTGTGTGTGTGCGGAGGCAACCTACGACTAAAACAAATACATGTGATGTTTTAACAGATTCTAGTTTTTCAAACAATGGTATTATTAGAGTGGTTTATGAAATCCTTGACTGCTGGATCTGAAGAATGTGAATAGACTAACTGATTAGAATCAGTATGTGATAATCACGACTGTTGGTTGGAGATTTTGAATAAATATGACTCATAAACAGTCATAATGGTGATGTATTCACACTCATGCATTTTGTTAAGCATCTCATTATTTTTATCTCTTAACGTTGATATGGTGATATGGTGACTTGGTCAAAGTTGCAATTACGCCAAATTCTTTTTACATTGATAATTATGACTGATCAGATGTTGTGAGGATAAAACACATAGTAAGTCAGTTTACGTTACTTCTTCTTGTCATTGTAACACAATGTGACACCATCATCAGATTTCACTTTCTCATCAAAAAATTTGTTACAGTCAACCTGTTGTTTCTCTGTAGTGGTTTTGAATAAATTGTGTCAAGAAGGTATTGTTAATTGCTTATTTGTTAATTATTTCCCGTTAATTTTAAACTATTACTACCACTGCCTTGAATTGTTGACCTTTAGATTAGCTCATGTCATTTTTATTATTTTTAGTAAAATGATAAACTGCTATCCCACAGGTAGATTATGTAATTTGCACTTCATTAGTCTGAATGGTTAAATCAAAGTATTGGACTGAGTCCAGCATTCTCATTCGCCTATTTGCTTAATTTACCAATCTTTACATAGAAAGACAATTTGTGCTTTTTTTGAGAAATGCTTATGTGCTTTTCATGCTCATGTGAAAATAAAGTGTCTATCTTTACATGTAGATAGATACGTTTCAGATAAAAAATTAAAGCAAAAAAAATGCGTGTTTAACAAAACAAGAAAACACATCGATGTTTGTTTAGTACAACGTTTCAAAATTTATTTACACTTTTATTAAGAAACGCAAATCACAGTGATTAAGCTTTCACCAAAAATTTGGAGATCGATTAGTTGATACGTTCCATCTTGAAAAAGTAGTCATGAGATTCCATTCAGTGTTGGTGAATTTTCATGAGATAAACGATATCTATCTTGTACAATACCGAATCACGAATAAATTTAATCTTAAATACTAACTTATCACATAAAATTTTTATTTCAGTTGACAGAAGTGAATAATTAATGATTGGAGTCCTTCAATTTGCACCAGCTGACACACAGAAGAGTAATCTAGACTACTTGGGAAAAGTAACGGTAGAGTAGAATGTAAGATTTTCAGTAGATACAGTAATTCGATCGATGAGGCTATGAACTATGCTTAAGTGAGATTCAGTTGATTGTGAAAAAAAGTTAGAGGCAGATATATTCAGACATAAAACTCCGATATCCAGCCAGTGTGTAATCAGAGCGCACGAATTAGCTGATTACATAATATGATGTAATAGAAAGGATATTACACATTGATTAGCGAAGACGTCACATAACAAAACCGTGTTTACATGATACGAGAAATTATGATCATAAACTAAACACACACACGCATACACATTCATTTACTTGGATTTGATTGATACCTTTAATCTAGCGGTTAGCAATATTACACTAATTGTGTAGATCGAAACGGATGAAGAGGGGTTTGAGACTGAAATCTAAAAAGTTGATAATCAAATATTTTTTGCAAACAGTTAACAACAAAAGGTTGGACATACTGATACTTTATATTTATCAATAACTCTATGACTGCAATCATGACACAGTAATTAAATGTTTCAAATGATAACAATGTGAGGGGGAAAGACTTAGATTCAAGATATTATTGAGAAATGATTGAATTTTGTCAATTTCGGCATAAATTCCATTGAAATAACAATATCGCTTACCTGTTGTCTACTGAATCCCATAGCTGACATCATTTCAATTGCATTTTCATCAATACCCGTAGAAGTAACAGATCCAACTGCTGGTTGTTGTTGTTGTTGTTGACAACCGGTGGTCGATGTCAATGGATCATTTAAATCGGGATCATCTAAATGTTCCATTAACCAATTAGTGGCATTTTCAACACCAGTGTTTTGTGTAAATTTACACGCTTTCTGAGCTGCTTCCAAAGTGAAACCCATAACTAACAGTTCATTGATAATTGTTACATCTAACTGCATCTCATCATTAGTTGCCATTTGTTCAGCTATAGGAGGAGCGGAAGAAGAAGAATGAATTTCATTAAAGCAAAAATAAAAGTGTGATGCGCGCTACTTATAAGTAGTATATGACGCGAGTGTAAACGTAATGTCTGGCAGCAGAAGATGGGGGAAGATCAAGAAAGGAAGAGTGGGAACACAATGGAATTTGTATGAAACGCATGGATAGTGAAATGTCACACAATGGATTGATGATGGATTGAAGTTTTGCAAATTAACGGTTTACGGGATGGTTTTCCTATTTTACCAATTAACTCTGTATTTTGCGATGAATACAATTCGGTTGCCCTCACCTGTGTTCTCCTTCACTACACAAGTAATCTATGTGTATTGATAGCAAAACTTGTTTGCTTCAAGTTCTACTATTCCAGAAAAATTGATTTGAAAGTAATCAGATAAAAAACAGCATATTAAAAATTCAGTGAAATTTTAGTACAGTTGATTGTATTACAGAGTGTGATGTTAAATTAGAATTTCTCAAAGATAACTAATACCTCAAGTGATGCTACCTTTTCGAAAATAAGAACAATGAATAGATAAGATCAACTAAAAAAATCCTATAACATAGTTTATTGTCCCTTTCATGAATTTCAAATGTTGGGATTTGGAATGTACATGGGGCTAAATAATATCAACAGAAACAAATAGTTGTTAATAACCTGTCATAATCCACTTTCTTATGATTTCCTTTGATATTACATTGCCACAATGACAAGGCCTTCGATACTCAATTAGTTTTGAAGTCCGTACAAAAAAGAATTCATTTTCATGGGGCTAATGTAACCGGAAAATTAAACGACACACACACACACCAGTTTCTGACACAGTTTATTCTTCCGATTATTTAAGATTGGAGAAGTGAGATAATTTAAAAAAAACTTGTCTAATGTTACAATTCACCTGTGTACGTATCATCTTTTTATTAGAGTAAGAGCTTTGATTGATAATCCGAAGAAAACTTTTTGAATATCATGGAAAATATATTCATAAATATTTTTATATTGAACTATTCATAAGAACTGATAATATTTAGATAATATAGCGAAAAATTTATATAACTGATCGTATTATCATACTTTCGATATGATATGATATACACGTACAAATAAGCTTAGCAAAGAAAAAATTACCAAGGCAAAACTATTCATCATAATTATCTAATATTTGATAAAAGGATAATTAAAATCAACGTATCCATAGAGTGAACAGGTAAACAGGTAACAACTGGTTACTTAAATTACAGACAAAGGTAGAACTGAGAGTTCAAACCTGCAACCTACTGGATATGATAGACAAATCTGGTTTATTAACATAAATAACATAATTTACTTAATGTATTAAACTTACACTTGATTTCATTTCCAGTTGGCATTAATTGTTCGCCAGGTAATGGTCTACTACCATTTGGAGCACGTAAACTATTCAAATCAATAAACCATTTAGTATCACCATGGCTTCCAATAAATGATTTCAATTCAATGTCTACATCCAGTTTTTTTGGAAGCCAATCTGGACCAACAGTAAATCGTCCAACTTGTATACAAAGATAGGTTGGAAAATTTGTTAAACGATTAGAACGTAAAGCGAATGTTTTAGCACCTGGAGGTTGACTTGCTGGTGTTTTAAAGTCATTAATTTGTTCTGTTTCAGCCCAAGCGGACAAACAAGCCTAAAAGTATTAATAATAATAATAATAATAATAATAATAATAATAAGTAAATGTTATTTTATTAACCAGTGGTTATTATCAACGACAGAATTCTTAATAAACATGATTAGGTAGTCTTGAAATCCTAACACAGCTGAACACTGTAGTTGCTCCTAGATCTCTCTTACTGGAGTTAAAATTGAACGTGTCAAGGCAAATGGTGAACATGTGCCATGCATGTTTCAACTAGTACTACTTATTCAATTGTTTAACCATACAGCCGTCAGTGAACTATTTGCACGTTGATAAAGAATCGTTTGATTGTATTAGGTGTATCCTAAAATAATCTTTATTATAAATAAAGCTTAGAAATTATATGATGTGATATGTACTGTATGATAATTTATGATAATTATGTGAGCAATGATAATCTTACTGGTTAAAACTAGAAAGCAATGAAAACACTACAGAGTAAATCCATAGAAGCTATTATGTGTGTGTACACATGCAATTTAGTGATTATGTATGTAACATAGCAACTGTTTTGTTTGACTGACAAATTCTTACCTTTCCTAATCATTTTGATGCAAAACTAATTCAATTATGAACGTTAGTTTTGAATTTCATTTGTACACTAAAATGAACTCTAATTACTGCGAACTGAATGCTAGCTAATGTAGTTTAGTTATAAGTAACTTTGGATCTTCTTTAAAAACTGACTGTAGCTATAAACTTGAAGCGAAAGTCAGGTCTATATATGCCAGATTAGATATTAGTTCACACATATTCTACCATACCTGATAGGTTAGTTAGACAATGACGAGATTAAAGGTGAAGAACTGAAGGCCTGAAAGTAAAATCGTACTGCACATTGAAATAAGGTGCGTTGGCAGAAAGGTGTTTTACTCACACAACGGAAGGAAAGAATTTGAGGGTGACACACAGAAAAGGTCTTAAAACCACGCACAAAAAGATCAATCTCAATGAAGTTTTCTTTAATTATTGCAGACAGGATAATAAGTCTTCCAGATTGACACTAAGTAATCAATTCCAATAACAGATCACCATAAGCTCTGACTCAGCCAGCAGTGTTCGAGTAGAGAGCCTGTAGCGGGTAAATGTACATGTTTAGTTCTTCCTTCAATGACAGACACTGCCACAAAACCTCAAGTTCAGCGTCACCTTAAGGTCGAGAAATTCAAATAATATAAAGCGTCTAAATGTGTCTATATGCAGGGACCTACCGAAGCGTGAACATTAAGCCTAAGCACCCACGATCAGGTCTGGTTTTCTCGAGTTTGCTTCTCATGAGTTGTAGTTAGGCGTCCAAGTATTATTGAAGCTAATATCTTACGCACTATATCGGTTGAGCTGGTACAGTCAGTAATTAAGACTAGACAGATGAGATTACATCCAGACAGGATGAGTTTTCGAGCATCTAACAGTTTGGTAGATGCTACTGAGACGAATGCATGCTCGCACTAGAGCATGATATGAATCTAAACATGTGCCCCAAAACGAGCGGCAGCCTTCTATTAAGCCTCTCCATCGGTAGCTAGTAGCGATGAGCTCTAATTGTATTCGTCGTTCGGTCGGCTTTGTAGGTCACCATGTCAAAAAATATTTTTCCTTGTGCTTAAAGATATTATTTGCTGGAAATAGGCGGTTTTCCAAGCATAGTTTCAGCAGACAACCTGCATCATCTGAATCTTGAGCCACAACACCATAAGATCCACTCAGAAGTCTTCCCGTTTCGCTTACTCTTCCTACTGGAGCACTAAATTCACCCACCAAGGGAAACAACTTACTGCTATCACACCCCTCTACAGTCAGAAGTACGACTACGGCCTCAGACCTTAAGTTGCTGCTTTAAGTCACACCGTTCTCCAAACGTCGTGTCTAGTATGGTAAAACCTACAGGAACACATGTTCCAGCCAATATAACTCGGTTGGATCATCACGATAGGCAAGCTCCATCACGACGTCAAGGTAGCAGCTGTGTTTGGGATTAAACTGCCGTTCGGAGGTGAGTCAAACGATTCTATATTAAAACAAAGGCTTAAATCTGTTATCGACAAAACGTCAACAAATGTCACTATCATAGAAAAAAACAAGGTTAAGTTTTTATGTCGCACATGTACATGTGTGACATCGCAAAATGTAGTGTGCTAATATTTATCACATTGTTCTGATAATATTCGTCTTCTCATCATGCTATCCAAATTTATCAAAGGGACTAATTGCTGCGAACAAAATTAGTCATTGTGCAGATAGTATGATAGAATTATCAGGGAAATTAGTCATCTAACAATAATTATGTGTGAATAAATACCAAGCATATTGTTTACGCATTTTGTTGCTTACTTCTATAGGAATAATTGGTCGTACAACCTCTTCCGGTGATAAATGTATACCATTTGATTCAGCATCAACACGTCGTTTTTCATAGTCATCTAGTGCTTTTTGATTTGTTACCGCTTCCATTGGAACTGGAACTGAAAGGATCCATTCATGATCAATTTTATAAGAGACCTGTTATTATTGTGAGGTGTGGTATTGGAAAGAGTAGAAAAAGGAAGTAAATAAAAACAAAACCAAAGATATTTCTATGGAAAGTATAATTTAGTGTACTCCAATGATGATAAGCTATTTTGTTTGAATTGAATAGCTTGTTCAGATGTATTGGTCTCTCAAAACGGGAGGTGCAGTTTAGAAGAATTGATTGGAGAAGAATAGTGATAGGTGTGGAGGGTTACGATGAAACCAAAAAATTAGATAAATACAACTGTATCATAGAAATTAATTAAGAGAAATAATTTAACCTTAGTATTACTGACTTGATTGAAATACCTAGAAGACGCGTGTAATCAATACTTACGGTACATTCATTTCCAAAACCTTCACAGATTCTACTTTACTGTTGTGTATTCCCATACTGCGTAATACAGTCATCTGATAGACAGATGAACGTCTTTACGCTGTGGTGGAAGTTGACAAAATAAAGGTAATTTTTGGTAATAGTTATGGGATTTTGTCACCCACCAACTCATTGGGGTTGATAAAATTTTCAAGAATACATGAAGCGGTTAACGCGCTTGATTATTTCTTAGTCAATGAGTTGTTTTTCAGACAAGTTACCGTCCTAGAAGCTGGTGAACAGTAAAGACATTATTTACACATTCATAGACAGGTCAGAAAACCAACCTAAATTTTGCAAGTTTATCGCTCTTGAGATTCTATTTAGCGGATTGAGGATTACGAATGCTAATATGGTACGGACTTTACCGACCAAACTTATACTCATGTGATCATAACAAAAGGATTTTATAGACTGGAATGACGGTCAACGAACGCGATCAGTCTTAGGGAATTATGTCTAACAATGAGACCGTAGTAAATATCTCACTGAGCTTCACTGAAGATAGTGGGTCACACACTTTTAAACCCTTATGAAGTCAACCCTTCGAAGATTTGCGGTTTATGTCACCTTAAATTAGATATGGCCTACACAATTTCGCAACAAGTTATTAACGATTACGAAAATACTTGAAAAATGTTTCATTTAAACAAACATGGCGAATCACAGGAATACCCACAAAAGGTCACTATCATATTTAATATGGCTCCCGAAAATTTCAGAAGCCCATGATCATGCGAGACTCTAGAAACACGCTCATTTTGTCACATGAATAAATCTTAGAGCAGTGTTCAGCCAGTACTTCCAGGCTTTTTCTCTTGTGTTCAAGTTAATATGCAGATAAAGTTTGGGGTTATTAGAAGTGCGGCTGAAAGCCAATTGAACTGATCCGTAGTGCTCTACTTATCGATCTAATCTCCTGCATTGAGAATGAATAATATGCCCATCTTTTTCCAAAATAGTCACTCTAACAGTCGGGTTCCTAATACCAGTTTGCTTGATAAGTAGGAACAGTTGTCTACTGTTAGCTACTGTCACTTCCCTTTCTAACTCCCTTGCTTTCACTACTAACCACTGTTCGCGATCATTGAGTAGATTTCTTATCATCCTGCGCTTGAGCTGACTCCGCTCTTCGTCCTGTTCAGTATTTAGACAATACTATGAAATGTTATTGAAATAAATCAAGCTGTTACTTCAATTCATAATGTATATCTCAATTATAATAGTCGGTAAAATGTTTATTTGATAAAGTGTGGCTGCATCGAACAAAAACATTTACTGATGATCAAAGGCACTCTAGTACAATATATTATGTACAAAATCTGTGTGAGCTATATTATTACGTGCAAATGAAAAATTTTATGATTAATTTTATATCCAATAAGTCATGAAGCATATTTAATCGATAACTGGATAATCAAGTGTTTGTTTTGTGAGTGAGTATTGAACAAATACATTTGATTAAGTTGCAAAGATAGGTCAATAGTCTAATTGACTCAATAAATAGTGCACTATGATTTTGATATGAAGTTCGGAAATAGCCTTGTTGAAACATGTTATTGACTTCTGCGCTTTTGAGTAAAAGTGGTTATGAATCATGCTTAAAAGCTTATTAACTTACGCCCGTTAGCCCCAATATAGCACAGGCCGCCGACCACTGTTCTTAAACCAGCTCTATCTCTTCATTTGTTGGTGGGCTAACAAAGATCGGGAGGTCCGTGGATACAGCTTCGATGTTGGGTGGGTTCAGTGAAGCTGGTCGAATCAATAGTTCCTCAAAGTGTTTTACCCACTTGTTTCGCTGCTCTTCAGTGTTGCTGATTACTTTGCCTTCCTTGCTTTTCACTGGTCCTTCTGGTTTACAATAATTTCCAGCGAGCTTCTTTGTTGTATCGTACAACTGTCTCAAGTTTCCTTCTCTTGCAGCCTTTTCCGCCGTTGTCGCTAGATCCTCCACATATTTTTGTTTGTCAGCTTTTATGTTCCTCTTCAGTTGCTTGTTTGCTTCTGTGAATTCAGCTTGTGCCTTGACTATCTCTGCTCTTGTTCGGTTGATGTTGACTGCAGCCCTTTTGATTCTTCTTTCTTTAATTTCATTAAGAGTACCAACAGAGATCCATTCCTTGTGATGCTGCTTCTTGTGACCCAGGACCTCCTGATATGTTGAAGTGATTGCCTTTTTGATCCCTTTCCAATTGTTCTCCATGGTTGTTTCCTCTCCATTAAGTAGATCCTGCAAGGCCTGGAACCTATTGCTGAGGGTTATCTCTAATTCGTTGAGTTTTACGGTATCCCAAAGAAAGGCCGTATTAAACTTGTGTGTTGTCTGCCCCGTTGTCCAGTGTTTTTTGAGTTTCAGTTTCATTTTAGCGACCAACAAGTGATGATTTGACGCTATGTCAGCTCCTCTCTTGGTTCTCAAACCCTCCATAGTCCTCCTGAACTTTTTATCGATACAGATATGGTCGATTCGGTTCTGTGTAATGTGATCCGGTGAAATCCATGTGGCTTTGTGTATGCGTTTCTGTTCGAATATGGTCCTGCCAATGAGCAGTTTGTTGAAGGCATATATGTTGGTGAATCAATCACCGTTTTCGTTCCCTCCTTCCAGTCCATTTTATCCCATAATGTCTTCATATCCATTGTTGTCCGTTCCAACCTTGGCATTTAGGTAACCCATCAGAATGATCTAGTCCTTTGTTGGACATTTCTCAACGATTGACTACGATCTCTCGTAGAATTGATCTTTATTGTCTTCAATGTAATCGTTGGTAGGCGCATACCATTGGATGGCGTTCAGTGCACTGCCCTCTTTCTTTGTTTTGAGGGATGCTTTGATGATCCTGGGTCCATGAGATTCATATCCTATAAGTGCCTTTTGTGCTCCTTGGGACAAAATCAGTGCAACTCCTTGTGTATGTGGAGCATTTTCTTCTTCAAGGCTGGGGTACAACAGTAGCTCTACTGAAACTAGCCTTTTAAGTCCAACCTGCGTCCAATGTCTTTTACTGATTCCAAGCAGCTACCGGTTGTAGCTTTTCATCTCGGCAGTAATTTGGAACAGTCTTCCGATCTTCCACAACGTACGAACATTTCATATACCTAAGTTAATGGTTTCTCTGGTTGTCAGAAGGGGTATCAGCCTCGTGAATCTCGAAGGAATTTGACTTTCATCATGAGACTTCAAAGCTCTTTTAAATGAAGACCTACTAACTCCCAGGCCAGAGTGAAAGTGGTTTGGAGTATTTTTTTCTGGTTAGCGTTTTTTAGCGAGTTAGTTTTCTACGGGATGGAGTCGCTAAACCCAATCCCGACCCTCCTCCACGTTTAAAAACAAGTCGTATTAATTCTATTTTTCGTGTTATTAACAATCACACTACTAAAATTCTCTCAAAATAATCAAACTTAAATCGTTCTGAATAATATTGGAAAGAGTCAGTCATTATCAATGTCAGACCTAGCATGATTATCCAGCTGGTCTCATATGAGATACTAACTTTAAGGAAAACAAATGAAAGGAGGTTGGGTTAGTAAAACGATAGTGAGCTCAGAATTCATGGAAAGATAGAGAACGAATGCATTTAAGCCACCGTGATCAATTTTGCACCATGTCATTCAACATTGCAAAACGACGAAACATTCTAATGTATAAGGTTATAGCCATGGCCAATTCACTGGCAGTTACTAGGTACGGTTATCAAATACAAGTCTTTCTTAACAAGTAGATTCGCGCGGATGTGTGGAAGAAATTTTTCAAAAAGGGAATTGACATTACACCACTGGTAATATGTCGTTTATCGAACTAGATCAGTCTGATAACTGAAGATCTTATATGCTCGTCAGTTGATATGCTTGAACTGTTACGAGTTCACCTTACTCGATAAACGGAGCGAAGATAAATGATGCAGTGACACGATAAGCTATTCTAATCCGTTTGTCCCAGGCCCGGTTATCTATGTCAAGAAGTCTTGAAAAGGCGTAGAAAGTGTACTGTGCAAGCACCCAGAAAATATGAGGTCAACAAGCACACAAAATCGAGCTTATTTATACCAGATAGAAACGTCCTTAAGAGAGCCGCAAAAATAGTGTACAAAAAAAATCCACCAACCGATGACAGTCAAGGATTTTACGAGTGGGAAATGTAATCTTAGGATCAACTCAGCAACTTATGCGCGGAAACACAAAAAATACAAAATCAGGACCTTTTCCCAGTGATTTCTGGGGATCTAATGTCCCCAACACGATCACAGCTTCGAACAGTTCCATCTTATCCAAAGTAAGACAAATAAATCTATAACCACGTACACATTCGCATGCTTGGCTTAAAGCTACACGCTAAATATGAAGGCTAACGACACTGACTACTCAAAAAAAAGTAGGTTGATCAGCGATGACACCTGGAACTTGTTAGTTTGAATGTTGAACGCCTTAACCACAGAGTCACTACTCAAAGTCTGTCACGAGCAAGGCAAATGCATAAAATAATGAGTAAACAACAACTTTCTTACTTTATGTGTCAAACCACATTGTAGACGTTCTTCCACACCAAAACGCATTACATTACTTGGATGAATTGAACCGTTTTCATGTTTGCTGGCTTTTTGTTCTAATAAATCTAACAGATAGATTAAAAATTCACAAGCATCTTGTTGTTGCTTTGTAGCGAATGTGGAATTATGAGCGCCCATCAGTCGACGAAACAAAATTGGACGTATACCTGTGAATGTTTCGTTTTAAATGAATAAAAATAATTAGTTAAATAAGAATTATCATAAGATGAAAGTTGATTACCCAAGAAAGTGAATAAAAAATAACAACCATCGACTAATGAAATTGTTGGAACGGAAGGAGCAATTAAGTGTATAATTTGTTCAAGCAATCAACTTTGATTTCAACAGAATAAACTTGCTAAGAATAGTATTATTAGTTAACCTGCTGGATATACATGACATCATTGCATGAGTATACGCTTGGAGCGGTAGTAACCAAACTGTCAATGTTAAGAAATGAATCCGCAGATATATAAATATAAAAATTTTCTGAGCATACTGCCTATTGAGTGACTAAATGTAATTGGTTTGGGTTTCAAGTATCAATAATGATGTAATATATCAACTGAAAAGAACTATAGCCTACTATGCTTATTTTTAACACAATTTATGTCTAATCATATTCGGCAAGACAGCAGTTATTTGGTCTCCAGAGTGAATTCAAATTGTGAAACGCATCATTTGGTAACCGAATCACATAGCATTTTCATTACCACTGATAGCATCAGTGTTAAAGGATCACTAGTATCGAATAAACACATCGGGAATGATCGTTAAAACGATAAAATAATAATAATAATAGGAGTTCGCGCGCAAAACTGAAGGTCCTGAATTTGAACCCTGAGAGTAGCTGACATGGATGCGCGCTGCTGATGAGTCCAATACCAGGACGAAACGATCGTTCAGTGCTTCCACGTTTCTAAAAGTAGTCTAACAATGAATGATTGAAAAGTAATAATAATAATAATAATAATATCAATGTCAATTAAAATAATAAAGCGATTAAGCTAACCTGGTAGAGCAGGCACAGGGCTACCTGGAGTTGCATTCATATGACTAGCATCGTTTGTAACTAGCCATGAGTGATCACCTGAACAAAGACCGTGTCCTAATTTCGAAAACTGTAGACCAATATGATCTACTGGTAGAAGTGGATGATCTTTAGAAATGAACTGTTCCAATGCTTCCTCACACCAAATTGGTAATTGATAGGCATAATATGAACGGAATTGTGAAATTGAAAATAGAACCTGATGTTGAAATCAAAAAGGGAAAATAAGCAGTATATAATATAGTATATAGTATAGTATAGATGCTTAATTAAAGAATTATCATACTAAGCAGATTATATGACTTTAATAATTACTTCCTTTCAATCTTCATCATATGCAAAATACGATTAGCAGTTTTGACATTTTCTTATTTGTGACTTTAAGAAGAAGGATATTCCTAATTAGATGTAAAAACGACACGTTCCAGTGAAGTTAGTTACAATCGAAATGACTAAAACAATATGAGTTTTTGTGTCAAACAAGTATATATGATGTGTGAAATTTGAAGCATTCCATCAATTTGCCTTGCAATTACTGGTGATTTTCATGAGTTAGTATTTATTGTCTGTCAAAAAGTTTACTAATTTTATCAAACTGGGTAGAAATAGCTAATGAATTATGAAGACAGAATTAATGGTTAGATTAGCAATCGTAACGTCACAACGCGCAAAAGTATCATTTTGGAAAATGGCAAGAAACTTTAAAAATTTATTGACTTAACTTAACTACACAACGGATAAAACATAAAATAACAAAACCAAGTAAAGTCAGTGTTAAGAATCGTATAACACTGTCAATAGTGGAACTGTCTATTTTATGATAATTATATTGAGCTAATGATAACTGAAAGAGTTTGATCATTTAATTAGAGTTCTACAAGTATCAAATAAACAAACCTAGATGTTTGGATAACATATCAAACGAATATGTACAAGTAATTGATGTTTTTGCAAGAAGCATCTGATTACGAGAAGGTAAATGAACTAAGTGAGCATCACCAATAAAATCCAATCACAGAGAACTAATTGTACCACTGTAAAGTATTTCGAAATAATGTTTCATTATTCATGTATCAATTAATGCCAGAGCAGAAGCCCATCTTCAATTACGGTTCGAAACCACAAACAAAACTAAGTACACAAGAATGACATCAAAAATATTTTTGTTTAAAAATGAAATTTCAAAATGAATAACGTTTTATTTGTTAGAATATGGAATAGTAAGCGTAATAGATGGGAATCTCGACTTTTATTTAATGGATCGTAAATCCCAACTTGATTCATTTATTTCGACTTCAAGTTCAAATGGCCAATAAAATAATTCTGGACTTAGTTATTGAGATGGATTAGAAACGCTTAAGAATAAATGAGCAAAAATTATAATTTACCATGACATTATTGACTGACCTGCAACACAGCATTCATATAACAAGTATTACCGAGATTTCTAAGTCCAGTCATACCTGGACCATAACGTGCTTCAAGTGTACGATTGGATTCTTGCAATGTAAGCCATTCTCCAAGTCTTTCATTTGCATCCACTTCTAATTCAGCCATTGTCTTATCGGTTTTTTGCATAAGCATTACATCAATACCAAAGTGGGCAAGATGTTCTGCTAATTTCGGATCGGTTACCATTGAATCTTCAGGATATGAAAATACTTCTCCACCCTTTGTAGAATAAGAACAATGCAACATAATTTAATTATGAAATAAATGATTGCATGATAAATGCCTGCCTGCATTAGAAAATAAACAACAATTCCTAAAAACTTTACAAAAAATGAACCTTTATTCCAGTTACATAGAACCAAAGGCAAGATATTGTGCTTTGAGTCACGGTTAGAGCTAAGTAATGAGTTATCTTAATGTACAACTCCAACGAAGATTCAATGAGTTCGAGATATCCTGTATGTTTATCAACACATTGCTTTAGAGATCTGTCTACATATAAAATATAAACATGAAACCATAGCATGATAAAAATTTTTTTGAAACTTTGTTTTCTAATTATTAATCTAGGACAACATCGTTTGAAATTTGTGATCACAAGCTATTTACTACATTATGGCTGATATGATAAAAGAAGGTATTTCAAAGAACAGGGCAGAACAAAGTTTCACCGATTGGTGTCTGTTGATCTAATGGATAGAATAAACTCTCAAAGGATTTTACAATTTTTGGTGATGTTAATTCAGTAGATCAATTGATAGCAGCAAAAAAAAACGGAACCGCAGAGATACAGAGGATCTATAAATGAAAAATGATTCATTCTATACTATCCTGACAATCACTAACCAGTTAAGGAGTTAACATGAACTGAACACAGTAGTGTTGACTAATAAATAGACTTCATTAACATAACATCTAAATGTGTTACTCTAGCATAACAAATAAAGCACACTCTATTATATTATTGAAATTCGAAGCTTCGGAATATGCATCAACACTGTTAAATCAATTGATTAGGGACCACATAAAACTACTGTTACTTAAAAATCACATCGTGTGCGTGCATGACAAGCTATGTAGATGCATTCAAAATTTATTATGGTACCTTGGGAGTTATAGTTCCAAGTTTGACAGCTAATGGATACTTAGTCTGTTGGTAATGCTCCAAAGCATGATTATTTCCTCCAGACCCATCCCAAAATTTTCGACCACAAAGTATGGTCCCATCGGTAAGATTCATCCACAGATTATCTCTTAAATCACATTTGGCACATTTCCATCCACTAAAAATTTATTTAAAAATTAACGAAAGGACTTTGTAATAAAAAATTCCATTAGAAATAAAATAAAAGGTGAATTTTTATGAGGAGTTTTGATAAAAACCAATGTTAATGTCTTTTATCAATTTCCATACACAGAAACACGTCACGTTGCCCACCTCATGAGATCCATTACGTACTCAGCTGGCATTCAGATAAGATGATAATAATTAGTTTATATTCTGATAATTTAAACAAAAGCACTGTTATATCAGATTTGAAGTTTCACAAGTCCGTTATCTCCTGTTTTTTAAGGTGACTAGAAATCTCCATTCATAAAGAATATACCCCAAAGTCCGGCACACGTGGTACTACTAGAATTAGCTGTCTCAGACTGAATCCCAAGAGATGATTGCTTGTGCGCTGTCCGACTAAACTGGACAGTAAGGACTCAGAAGGACAGTGACACTCGCCGTTGCATCTTCGTATTATCTGCCAACGCTCCCACTGATTTCAGCTCAGATGAGGTGATCGATGAATTTTGCATGAAGCTTCCCAACCTCCAAAAAGCTAAGCAATTTGATGTATTAACAGTGGTGGGTGGTTAGATGCTCGGAAACTTATCCCGTCTGGCTGTGAACATGACGAAGAGCGGAGTCAGCTTAAGCGCAGGATGATAAGAAATCTACGCAATGATCGCGAACAGTGGTTAGTAGTGAAAGCAAGGGAGTTAGAAAGGGAAGTGGCAGTAGCTAACAGTAGACAACTGTTCGTACTTATCAAGCAAACTGGTATTAGGAACCCGACTGTTAGAGTGACTATTTTGGAAAAAGATGGGCATATTATTCATTCTTAATGCAGGAGATTAGATCGATAAGTAGAGCACTACGGATCAGTTCAGTTGGCCTTCAGCCGCACTGTGATTCTCCACGACCTCCAATCATCCTGAATCGAGAGTTGATATAAGTCCTCCAACTCTTAATGAGGTGGAAAAGACTATAAGCAATCTTAGACGACGGAGAGCAACAGGTCTTAATAGGCTAAAGCCTGAGATTTTTAAGGATGGTGGTTCAGTTTTAGCAGCTGATTGACTGAGATCTTAGGTAGGGAACTGGAAATAATCCCATCTGACTGGTCTCAATCAGTGATTGTCTCAGTCTATGAGAAAGGACAAAATTCCCCTTGTGACAATCAGAGATGAATCAGTTCAACTAATATAGTGCTTAAGATATCAGCTTCAATAACACTTGGACGCCTAACTAGAGTTCATGAGGAGCAAAATCGAGAAAACCAGATTAGTTTTAGACGTGATCGTTGATTCTTAAGCCAAATGTTCACACTTCAGTAGATCCTAGAACACAGACACATTCAGACACGCATCAATACTTAAAGTGGTGTTTAGAGATGTCCACTCTCAATATTCCTATTCAACTTCATCATTGACGAGTTTACTGAGGGTGTGAACCATGTCCACTAAGAACTGAGAATATCCGTCGGTCACTGGTATTCGATCATACGGGTCTTAGAAGTATTGCTTGTATATTCTGGGACCACAGAATAGGTAATTCTGAAGTTACGAAAAGGGTGCCGCGTTAGGAGAAGGGTGCTTGGCTAGGACGGCAGATCAAGTGAAAAAATAATAAATCTTCAACAGTTGGGATGAGTTGAGTCTGCCTTAGCACCAACTGCCTAGATAAGCGAAGTTGTCTGACGTCAGAATGCTAGGCGCTGCCTATTCAAAACATGGCACAAATCCATTGACTAATGGACTGAGCCATGTTAATAGGTGTAAACTAATGGGTTGGGATCCGCGAGATACTCGCAACGGATGGTTAGACTTTGAACGACATGGCTCAAAATCGTTTGCAATGGCGAAGGTGCACTCATTCTTTGCCTTCTCTAACGTTCTGATCTCCTGAATTCATTTCACTGGATTATACCTCTTGAAACATATCGCCGAACCCTAATCTCCATTGCTGCCAATACTGACACTACCTCAACTACTATGGAATTTGAATTGACACTTTTATCTCTATATGCTGACGTGGTAAAGCAACTTGAACTGATGTACCTACATACCACGTTTTACGTTGTAGCTGACTAACTGATATGTAGTGTAAAATTGAAGGGTTCTTATATTATCTATTTTTAAATAGTATAATTCATTCAAAGTGGTGCATCTAACAACTACAAAACATTAAGATATCATAAAACAAACCACAAAATACCATATAAATGAAATGCCCATTAGGCCGTATACGGTAATCCAAACTCACTACTATGAACCATATCGGTATAATGGAAGAGACGAAAGCAGACAGGAGCGTAATTAGCACTAAAAGTTGGTATAAAAGTGATGCATGATTTGCTCACTCAAAAACATGATGTATAAATAATGTTAACTTACGATGGAGGGATCCGAACGGAATTATTTATTTGTACTAGATTCATTGCATACGAAGAAATGAGACAAATATTATCATCTTCCCAAGCTTTAAGTGAATTAGCTCTCTCTTCTGCTAGTAATACTGACTCAGCACGTTGAATTAATGCAATCGAATTGGCTAGGCGTTTGGGAAGCCCCAAAAATTGTAAATGAGATATATCAGATAGTGCTTGCCCGGGTTCTGGATTCGGGATTTCAAACGAATCACCTTGCGGAAGACGTACTAGAGACCAATGTTCAGTGACTGTATACGCATCTTGAGGAAAATCAAAACCCCCGGAAACTCCAATAGCGAGTTTTGTTGGATGTTCTTGGGCACTAGCACCTATATAATTACAGTAAGAAAAAGGTTCTTTTATTTAGACATATAACACGGAGATTATCCAACTCATTTTTTCTGTGCTTTTGAGTAATATTGAACGACACCGGCTATTGAAAATGGAATTGAATAGCCCAAACTATTAATTTAAAGGCTCTTCAGTCGGTTGATAATGGAGAGGGAATCCGGAGTAAATAATGGGGGTGAAGTCTATAAGATAAAATAGGAAATAATTTCATGCCTACTGTACATGGATGTGTGGGTGTAATATACGTAGCTCTAAAAGACGACAGTGGTACTGACTAGTTATTTAGTAAAAAGGATAAATAGATGAATATTCTTTTTAATAAATCCGCATCTCATTTGATGGTAGTACATTTAAATTAGCGATCCAAAGGGGTATACAAGTAATGGGTAGATAGATTGCTTAAAACTACTTAAGAATTAGGAATTATTTGTGAACTGAATTCACGCGTGCTTAAATGACTAGTACCCAATGTAACCCGAATAAGTGCACAGATCGAGAAATTATGAGGCTGATAATCAGAACTGTTATTTAGGACTCAACCCTTTTAGTTCGACTCATCTCGATTTTTGAAAGATAAAGATTAGATGTGTTCATATGAAAAAAATGGCTATCCGGTTTTCGGAAATCCTGATAAGTTGATAAAACAATCGGAAAGGTTTCAAACATCCTAATATTAGGATTAAATTACTTTTAAAGGTAATGTGCGTAGTCATTACCGTGGGCTAAGACTAAAACTGGACGTGATATGGAATAAGGTAGCAATGTAAAGAATAATGAGGGGTAAAGAGGAAAGAGATGGTATAATACAAACTGGATCATGACTGATCCACAGTGATCTTGAACGCTTTCTTAAGATAATTCGCCAAAACCTTAATACAGTTCAAGTATAGATAATTGACGTCGAATAAATATATAGGCGACGTTACCTGTGTAGTCTAAAGTAATCGGGGAACCAAACAATGATACAAACAGTTTAAAATATAGCGGTGTTGGATACGATTGAAATATAGTAAACTGTGTATACTTGCGCCTAAAAATTCATAATTACAGCTACTACTTTTTAAATTGCAAAGATATGAAAATGGAGTACCATCAGATTAGAAACATACCCTTATCTTTGAATTGCTTTTCTATCTTGTATCTTAAGAAAGCACGACAGCCAGTTTTTTCATGGTAAAGTCTGAGGATTTTAGACCCAATTGCAACGAAGTGTCGCATACAGATGTATATACCTTTTTCTGTCTCAGGCGTCTCAAACGAAAACGGACATTCATCCTTGAAAACCTTTTCCTCATCGTCAGGAACCCTGACATGAGCAGATAAATCCTCGAAAATCGAATCAGACATTGGTGATGGACGTAGTTAAACAACCGATATACAAAGAACGTTTATAACACCCGGTTAGGCTGATAAATGAATAAACGCAGTAGAACGTAGACCAAAAACTGAATGGGACAATATGCTGGAAAAGGAGAAAGAGCAAAATGTAAGAAGCAATATTCAAAAAATTATTTAGTAACCATCTAAATGTTAACAAGTCTTAGATAATACTTTGAAAAGAATCTTTAAGTAAGTAGACTACGAAGTCATGCCTACAGCAATCCAAACTGAGAATGTCCTTGAAGATCGAACCGCTGATGCTTCACAAAATCCGTGAACCTAGATCAAACAAAGTATTTAGTTTTTATTATGACTAATATTACAAGACTTTCGAGAGTCTTGCCAATCGGTGACGTTGTTAAACTTTCTCTGAAATAACAGTCATCCTAAATACCCCTCTGTACTTAGTATAGAGTACCCAATGGAAATACATTTTAGTATCGCTTGCTTGCATCATTCATGGTTACTAGTCATTTTTTGATAAGAAAAAACCTAAGCCTTAAGGTCCTATTCGTGCGACAGATGTTGCAAAAACGAGATAATTGAGTTGGACCTACCAGCCACATGTGGTCGAAAACTTATATAACTAACAGTTAGAGATTATGTAAAATATGGTACAACCCAATATCGAATTTTTTTTTCAAGAGCTACTGTGAACCAACCGATTTCTTTGCTCTTGGTTATAATTCTTACGATACGATTCCAGGTGTTTGATAGTGGCCAGCGAATGATGGTCTAACCACTACTTCACTAATTTTAGTCCGTTGGCAGTTGTTG